>APFE030289958.1:26837-45258 GCA_000404065.3 Pinus taeda
TTTATCTGGTATTGCATGTGGATGATATGTTGTTGGTTGGAAATGATAAAGAAATTATCTGGGATTTGAAGAGCCATTTGTCCTCTAAATTCAACATGAAAGATCTTGGTTCTACAAACTATATTTTGGGCATGGAAATTAAAAGAGATCAGACAAAGAGTAAGCTTTGGTTAAACCAAAAGAAATATGTAAAGAAAATATTACAGAAGTTTAATATGCATGATAGTAAAACAGTGAAGATTCCTATTCCTGTAGGTGTAAAGTTATCTGTTGAACAATGTCCCAAGACACAAGAAGAGGAAGAGGACATGTCCCGTGTTCCATATGTAAGTGCAGCCGGTAGCCTAATGTATGTCATGGTTTGTACCAAACCATTAATTGCACATGTAGTGGGAGTATTGAGCAGGTTTGTGTCAAAACCAGGGAAGGAGAATTGGACAACAATGAAGTGGGTTTTCAGGTATTTGCATGGAACTAGTGATTATGGTTCGTGCTACGAAGGAAGACCATGATTGGATAGAGTGTTGGATATTCATGGGTTTGTTGATGCAGACTGGGATGGAGATCTAGATCAGATAATATCTACAAGTGGGTATGTGTTTAACCTATTTGAAGGTGCAGTTAGTTGGATGAGTAAGAAATAATTTGTAGTGGCTCTATCAACTACAGAGGCAGAATACATGGCATCCACTCATGCAAGCAAGGAAGTAGTTTGGTTGCAGAGATTGTGTTCAACTATGGGGTTAGTACAAGAAACTATACGGATAGAATGTGATAGCCAAAGTGCAATTTTCTTGGCAAAGAACCCTACTTGCCATTCAACGACAAAGCACATTGATGTTCAGTATCACTTTGTGAGGGATATGATAGAAGAAAAAAAGGTGTTGCTGGTAAAGGTGGACACTTTGAAGAATATTGCAGATGCATTGAAAAAATATGTGAGCGATGAGAATTTATCTTGGTGTAGAGAAACAATGGGCATTGCAGGGCTAGATAAATGCTAAGCTCTCTTGTGGCCCCTTGTGGAAAGAAAACAACAAGTGGGAGAATGTTGGGTTGTGTTATATTCTTTCCATGACTAGCCCACGTAGTTAACCGGGGGGTTAGAGGGGGGGGAGAGCCCCTTATTCATTGCACCGATTGCGTGGGGGGGGTCATAGGGGGTTTGAGGGGTGCAGGTAAGCCCACTCTATGGGGTCCAGGGTATCTCCCTGGAAAATTTTGGTTTTGGAACCTATGTTAGGTTGGGCGAACACATCTATGGTTTTGTGCATGATTTTTGCACATGTTTTTGGACGCAATGATTTTTGGTCCATGGTTTTAGATGCGATGTTTTTTAGTCCATGGTATTGGATGCTTTAGCATGTATAAATATGTATTATAACATTGAAAGGAACATAATGAAAAATCAAGCTGGTCGTCCCAGTTTTGGGATCTAGGGGAAAATCTCTGTGTATATGTGTTTTATGTGTTATGCTCTCACTATTGTTTATTTTCTGTGTTTTAGAATTCGTATGCAGCTAATTTCTGTACAGGGTTAAAACCTATAGGAACACATTGGCACTTGGCATGTATTGGAACCTATTGTCAGTGTGCCTAGCATGCCCCTTTTGAAAAAGGTAAATTCATAACTTATTAAACCTATTATGTGTTCATTTCCTTGCATTTTATCCTTTTTCTCCCTTTTGTTTCCTTGACACTCCTTGACACATGTTGGAACACCATGGCACCCTACGTTCCTTTATGCTCCCTGGCACGCCTTAGCACTAGGAATTTAATGACACACACTAACATTCCTTGGCACCTAGCAATATGCCTTGGAACATATTAGCATGTTTGGTATGCCTAAACACATATTGGAATGTTGTAGCACTCCCTAACATGTGTTGTAACACCCTGGTACTCCCATCTACCATGCCATGGTACTCCTTAGCATGCATTGACATGCATTGACACTTGACAAGCACTAGCACTTGGAAGGTATTGACACCTAATGTTGTGTTCCTAGCATTCCAATCACTAGTAGAAAATGGCTAATTAGTTACTAAAAAAATGACCAAATTTGCATATAAATTACCATTTTTTAGTCGGTGAACAATAGTAGCTAATTTATAGTATCTTATAACATGACCAAGTTTTAGTCATTTTTAGCTTAGTCATTAATTTATTGTCTCAATTTTATTTTCAACAATTTGGTCATTAATTTAGTCATTGATTTAGTCATTAATTACCACAAGTAATGACCAAATATACAACAAAATATATCCTTATATGATCACCTCAGAAAACTAATTAATGACCAAAGAAATATGACCAAGATGTTGGTCGTATTATAAGATACTGTAAATTAGCTACTAATAGTCATATATATGCAAATTTTAGTCATCGTTTGAAACCAATTAATGACCAAAAAAATATGACTAAATTTTAGTTGTGCTATAAGATACTATAAATTAGCTACTAATACTCGTATATATGCAAAATTTAGTCTTCATTTGTAATCACAAATTTACTATTTGCAGTAGTTACTTATCATTTTTTTGTAGTTTCATATTCATTATATAAATGACTGATTTAGTAGTTTATATTCATTTCATTTACTTTCATAATAACCATTATAAACAACCAATTCAGTCATATATTCATTTTATTTTTGTTCATCATTAATCAATATAAACTACTAATTTTGTAGTTTTAGATTCATTTTATGTGTTCATTATTATCCAACATATATTAATTAGTATGATTTTGTGACTAAATTTAAAAAAAATGTCATACAATGTGCATGTTCATCTAATATGAAAACATTGAATTACAACTGTGAATTACAACACTAAATAATATCAAGTGCAACTATAAATAATTTCAACCACATAAATTATATTATATAAAATGTCAAATATTACAATATGAGTTTCTAGCTTAATATTGGTTGGACTACAATTTACACATGAAATATTGTTTCATCACTTCAAAAAATTATCATTGTGTTGCCAAGGCAATCTAGGTGAATTCACCAACTCTAGAGCCTTCACCATCAATATTTATATATTTATAGCATATAAGATATTATCTTTAAGGGTATCATTAGACTGATTCTCTTCTCTCTCTCTTTCTGCATTTGTGACTCCAATGCTATTGTTCTCTTTCTTCAATTCTTGCTTCTTACCATCAACACTGAGTTCCTATTATGAAAATGAGAGAAGATACAATACAGAGTATAAGACATGAAAGACGATGAACACTGAAGTATAAAATAAAGTAGAATATAAAGAATTTATATGACATATGTCTGAACATGAACAATGTCAATGTCATCTTTTCCTAGAAAAGTAAGAAACTGAAAGAATATTTCTTCAGTTGAGAAATAGTGGCTACGATGTGGTGGGATGGCCTACATAAACAAAGAAAAAAAGTGTCACCATAGAAAAGAACACCTTAGGACTTAGTATTCAACCTTTAGGAAAATCTTAGGTAGAATCATGCTAACTAAGTTACGCCAAAAATCTCAAGCTGTAAAACTTTTGAAAACAAAAAGAAAGAAAGAAAACAACATATAATAAATAATGTATGACAACTGGCTCGCAAATTGCATCTTAAAAAAAAATTTATCCTATGGTTACCCATAGATATGGGTGGGTAACCTACCCTAATATGCGATGATCCTTAGGGTCTAGAAGAAGTAAACCTTCTACTAACATAATGATTGATTGATTGCATATTGGCCTCCAAACAACTTCCATGATTTCCCTTACACATCATATTATTCAAAGATTTAGAAAACAACACAAGAACCGAGGATATAAAATTGCGTTCAATAATTATGATACATTCAAAGAAATGTGATGTTAATAAATAAAATTGTGAAAATCAAATAACTATGGTAAATATTGTGAACTATCTCCTTCAGGATTGCGCAGTTACTTCTGAGTTTGGTGAGTTGTGTGAGAGGTGAATTCACACAGGTGGCAGCATTGGACCCTAGGAGAAACTACGCAAAGAAATAGGATGCTTGAAGAGTAGAGGAGAAGGTTTGTGAGAATCCTTTGACTGTCTATGAGTAGTAGAGGGATTGTACTGAGAGCTGGATAGTTTGTGAGCTAAAGCTTTTGTGTGAGCTAAAGCTGAGTTTGGGGATATTGATAAAGAAATTTTGTGTAAATCTAATAACTATGGTAATCTGAAAATTTTCACTATGCCTTTTTTATACAAAAATGTGAAACAGAGATCTATTTAATTTGGTGAAGAACTCATATTATTGTTTTAGAAAAAAGAAAAACATTTTTCCAATCCTTAAATATTTTGGAGCACTCATTTCTTGAAATGGAAGTGTTATATAAAAAATATCCCGTTGGGATGAGATAATGTGCAAAAATTGTAATAAATTGTGCTACAAGGCAACAAGTGAATTTTAAAAATTGGAATGAAAGATACCTTAGATGTTTATAGTATTAATTGCCCAAGCATAAATGTTTAATTTCATAACAAGATAAAATAATAATGCAATGGCTAAATCACATATATCCAATATTCAACATATATATTTTTAGGTTTTACAAACATGTCCCAACATAATTTATTTCATAGTTTGACACTTGATCAATTCCAAATATTTACTTTTAGGAAAGGGTCAGATCCCAAAAACAAATTTCACTTTGGTCGGATTTATCAATATAGGATTAGTCCTCTAATTCTATACCCCTTTCATAATTTCAAACAAATATTGGGCAAGTTTTCCTTCAAGTGTCAAATAGAATAAATTGATGTTGATGATAAACAACGGAGAGAAAGAGAGAGGATGGAATATCTTAACTGAGAATCATAACACATATCAAGGGTCAAATTGTCAACAATAAATATGTACTTAATTTTTTTTCAATGCATCAAAAAACTTACTAAAGAGTTTGCACCATGTTCTTTTAGAAGTTCAATCATAGCGAGCTAGTTAGCACCCCCTGCATTTGCAAATGGCTAAAAAATAAATTATCTCGCTTAAGTCCCCAAATAAAACAATGCACATAGTGGATTCAATACCAGTAATGTTCCAAAATTGAAAAATAAAAACAAATTAATAAATACTCCAAACAAGGTAAATATTTATAGCAACAAAATATTTGGAAGGCGACAATTGCACTCCTTGCTCTTGATTTATAAAACAAGCTTTCAATTGGAAATAAGTTGTGATACCAAAGATGAGAACTATAGGAAGGCTCAAGTGGAACTAGCTAATGATAAAGAAGAGGCATTCAATGCCAAGATGATAATTTGGAATTTGGTGATCTTTGTTGCATCAGATTCATCTCAATGAGAGCTATCATCCTCATCCATCACACGTCGAAATGTGCTCATGGTTTTGACCGAAAACATGACGGGTGCAAAACCCCATCCTTGGGTTCAAAACCCACAAGTGACTCTTTTCTTGCTTTTCCCTCCAAACCTTGAACCCTAGGGATTGGAGTACCTTCCAAGTTACTAAAAAATCAAGACACAACACTAGTATTGTGCATCCTAAGACCACATTGTCCTTACCAAGAAACCTTACTTCTAGTGCCTTATCTGTGCTTGTCCCAGAATGTCGCAGATCACACTGTTTTCATTCCACTGATGTATCCCTCAACATAGCATGTCCATAACATAAACATACGCATATTATAAGCATATAATATCAAATATCATCCACATGATACTAACCTCATATATTTTTCAGGGCTATTATGCCCACTTGATTCCTCATAAAACCAGGAACTTCTTCGTGCCATTCACTTGCATAAGAAATAATTCCTCCACAAGCATCATCCTTGATGATCTTGTCAGACAACGACATATCTATATATCTATATCTATATCTATATATATATATATATATATAAGCATAAATTAATCATGATCCCTGATGACCCTGTCAGACAACAAGATACATGCATACATGTATAAATATATAGACATTGGCATAATCATTATCGTAGTCATTATCATAATCATTATTATAAGGTCTAGGTTAAGAGAACTTCCTTTATCCATGCAAAAAATTGAGAACAAAATTTCCCCAACATAACCAAGGCATCTGACGCCTCAAATCAACTTACTTTACCTTTCATGTTACCTTTCTCGTGACTATCCTTTCACTGTCCATTTACACCAATGGACCTAACCAATCCAATTGGTTTTTGTATTATTGCCTTCAATTGTCCTTATACATGCACTAGGTTTCGTCTGACTCTTCCATACTTGTTGGGTTTCATCAAGCTCTTCCCGAGTTCCATTAACTTTCCTCTTTCCGAAACCAATTCCCAAGACCCTCAAAACATAAAAGTCAAGGAAAAGAAACAAACAAGAAGAATACCATGAAAACTAATAGCTATACAAAATTACAAACAAAGTGGCATGGTCTTGCACCAGACACAATAAAAATCTCAAGTCAAACACAAACAAATTGCATAATACCAAAAGTACAAAACTAGAAACATACACCATGACTCAAGCCCATGGGTTCCCAATGCTTCCAAGGGAAATTTCAACTTGAGCCTTATTCAAGATCTCATGGTATTCTCTTTTTCCATGCAATCCCTGTATCATACTGCCATAAACACATAATTGTCAGTGCATAACCAAATATCACAATATACCAGTTACCTTACCTTGTTGTGGTAAACACACTACCTTGTAACCAAACACGTACATATATCATCTCCTAAAAGATTCCAATATTCTTGATGAATCCAATCATAACTAGAAATCAATTCTTATACCTATCAAATATATGTACACGAATTAGCACGTATCCACATAAGGTCATAGAAGTCAAGGTTAAGAAGACTTCATGTATTCATGCAAAGCACTCATTCATTTGGAATTGTGGTTTCCAAGCATAGCTAAAGGAATTATCACCCAATTCATTTATTTTACCTTTTAGCTTGCTACAATTGAATCTTATTATGTGTTATCACATCACCCAATTGTTAGCTATATAAATAAATCAATTGTTATCTTGTCATGATAATACCAAGCATGTTTACCTACAACTACTCACACATGTCAGTCACATATTCCAAAGATTAAGACATCATGTCTGTTAATTTGAAATCAGTATTTACCAAGACTAACAACCATTTCATAATCAACTCGTGGTCATTAGTCGTAATACTACAACTAGCACCTCCTTGCATTCAAGTACATATCAGTAGTCTCAACACATATTGTGTTAGTACAATCGTCCTAAAACAAGACCATTCCTTCATGCAATCTTATAGACACATACTCATAACATGAAATTAATCAAACATTCAAACAACTTGTAAACTTCCCATGTTAGATCAACCAAATAGATGACATAATCAAACTCATACCTAAATGTATCTCAGGGGAGGCTATCATGTCTGCACAAATTAGTCCATATTATTACGGCACAATATCATAATATATCAACCCATACCTGAATACCATAACCACAACCATCTACATGCCCAGCATACAAACCTATAAGATCATATTCTCTTACCCCTAAGTCGATTGTTGCAACCTCACTCTAATAATATTCTTCTCCTTCTCTTTCTCAACCAACATAGCAACATCATGATGACACAAACTGCAACAATGACCTCACAATGCATTCATAACAATCACATAGAAAACTAACATTCATGCATGACAAACACATTCCACCCATCTAATCCAAGTGTTGAACCCAAAATCTCTGATACCACTTTGATACAACCCCCCCCCCCGCGCCCCCCAACACACACTTACCCATTTTCACCAGCCTGTTAGGGTAAACATGAGAGGAGAAGCTACTATGAAATGACCTGAACTCCAAGCTTCACTTATGGAAGTGGGGCCAACAACTAAACATATCAACCATAAACTAGCATCCTACAAGAGTTACAGAACATTGTGAGGTTAAACAACCACCCCTAGTGCCCAAATCGTGAGTTGAATATTTATTTCACTAACATACACTCCCAGTAGCAGGCATAACATTGCATCCATGCAAATTTTTGCCTCCAATCACATGCATAACACTGCATCCATGCGACTATAGTCCAAGTTTCTCAGTTATGAGCCTGCAAACTCAGAATCAATGCCACCTTTTCAAAGCTTGTCTCTAGACCACTACCCAAAACTTAATGAGACTTTCCAGAATGATAAACAGCATTAATACAAGGCCATTAATGCAAAACTTAGTAAAGAACTTGACCTATCTAAGCCTAACCATGGCATACATTTCATCAAAAACATTGTGAACATGTAATCTACAGACACTACAACTAAACAGGTAATTTGCATCAGATTTAGCACCATATTTTGGTGCATTTTTTTCACAATGAGCAACCTATCACTAAATCTAGCTCTATTGTGAATTTTTTAAAGCATCCTTTTTTGCACCTGATTTGGCATCTTTTTTCATGCTAGATTTTTCAACCTTTTTTACACTATATTATGCATCATTTTTTGTGTTAAATTTTGCACCAAGATTTGAATCTGATTTTATGATAGGTTTTGCTTCTACTTTTATGCCTTTTTTGCATCTATTTTCATCATTCTTTCTTCCTACTTTGTGTCATTCTTTGCTTCCATTTTTTCACCATCATTTACATCAAGTTTACACCGTCTTCAATTTAGCGCCTTTTTTTGCATACATTTTGTGTTGATTTTTGCCTCTAGTCTCACACCAGGTTTTGCATCTTGTCTTGCACTATTTTTTGCACCTAATTTTGCATCTAATTTTGCATATAGTTTTGCACCTGCTTTCGTGCCTATCTTTGCACCATATGTTTAATTTGATTTAGTACCAAATTTTTCATCCATTTTTGTGCCCATTTTTGCATTTTTTGGACCATTTTTTACGTCCACTTTTGTGTTTGATTTGTATCCCTTTTTCAAATCCCATATTGCACCATATGTTGCATCATTTGCTAATTCCAATTTTGCATGGTTTTTAAAATAATTTCTTGCATCCAATTTTACACCCTTTTGAGCATCCAAATTTGCATCTATATTTGCATCCTATATTAAGACATGTGTTGTGTCCACCTTTGCATCCCATGTTTTGTCTAATTTTGCATTCAATTTTGAGCTATTTTTTACATCCACTTTTACATTTGTTTTTACACCAAGTTTTGCATCACTTTTTGCATCCACCATTACGTCTCAATTTGCATCCAATTTTGAGCTATTTTTATACCCATTTTTTACTCTTTTTTTGTGTCTACTTATGTTTCCAATGTTGCACCATTATTTACGTCCAATTTTCATCCAATTTTGCATCAATTTTGGTGTCTAATTTTACATAATTTTCGCCATCCAAATTTGCATCATTTTGTGTCCACATTTGCCTCTCATTTTGTGTCTAAGTTTGAGTCTAAATTTGCATCTGATTATGCATCATTTTTGGCATCTAATATGGTGTCCTTGGTTTCACCCATTTTTTAACCTCATTGTGCATCTTGTATGTCTTTTGATACATCTTTTCTTTGTTTTTTTTTTTTGCGCCCAAGTTTTCATCCCAAATTTACACAATCCTTTGCATCATCTTTTGGCATCATAATTTGCATCCTTTTTTGCTTCTTTTTAGCAACTTAGTATCCCCTTTTGCATCGTATTTTACATCTAGTTGTATGTCCTTTTTTTGCATCTAGTTTGGTGTCCATTTTTGAATCCTTGTTTGTGCCCAGCTTGGTATCCTTTTTTATGCCATATTTTATTCCCTTCTTTGTGTCTACTATTGTACCTTTTTTTACTTCTAGTTTAAAACATTTTTCGTATCCTTATTTGCATCTTGTTTTAATGCCTAATTTAACATCCAATTCTACTCCCAATTTTGCATCCTTCGTTACATCCCCATTTACAATTGCATTTGACTTCTTGTGTAGAGTGTACTTTTCTTTCCATTTATGACCCCCTTTATGGATCCATTTTACTAATTTCAATTGAATAGTGAAATATATCACAATTTCTAAATATCATTAAGGAAGATGTTAAAATTCAAATTGATAACAATGTTTGTCAAGAAATTTAAGGGAAATTGACAACATCCATCCAAAAAAATAGCAATGTCGTCATATACAATAGTTCAATATCAAAAAATCATTAACAATTTTTAATTTACATATATGACTATCAAATCAACACATCACAGGTATCATTATTCCAAAATAAATTCTCATCCACACAAAGAAGGAACCTTTGGTCACCTCTTCCCATCACCCAAAGGAATAATAAAAGTATGAAGAGATGCAGGATGTTGGCCATAGTCTATGACTACTAAGAATTGTCAACAAGAAATCCTTTTTACCCAACTTCATGTCAATTACTTTTCCAATTAGAGGAAATTTCAACTCAAAAATAGTCACCTAGAAAATAATAAAATAATGCAATGTAGACATTTTTTAATATATCATTTTAATTATTTTACTTTATCAAATTTACCCAAATATATGTCACTTTAATCATAACTCTATATATATTTATATTTTTATATTTAAATTAATTTATGAACACAAGAATTAATAAAATTTGGGCAATATAAAATTTAATTATTTTGTTTTAAATTTATTGTTAAAATTCCCAAAATATGACAAAACGAAGTTAGTCATTAATAAAATTTAATTAAATTAAAAGTATTTGTTTCAACATTTTTTTAATATAAAAAAATATTCATTGAAAAATAATTTGTTTGTAAAATTTATCAATTAATAATAGTATGAAAACTATAATGTTAGTATGAAAACTATAATGTCACAGGAGGTTATTAAGCTTTAAATACATACTATTTACTATTGTTTTTATTTTATTTTTCCTGCATATTTTTTTGAAGTATATTTATTTTAATTAATCTATATTTTAATTAATAATAATTAATAGCAACCATTTAAAGTAAAGTTATAATTTGTTTTATTATTATTTAAGATTTTGCCAATATAAACTATATCATAAAATAAATATTTTATGTGATATCTATCTTTATATATATATATATATAATTAAATGCATACATTAATATAAATAATTCCAAAAACAAAATGCATACAATTGTATAATTGTATTGATGGCATGTTTAAATAATAAAATATTACAATTTCACCACACGTCACTTTTTTATATCACATCATACATTTATTGCTTTTGGTGTTAAGATTATGAGATCCATGTATCTCTTTAGGATCTTTTTGAGCTATGGTTGTAGGTCAATTATTTCTAAAACAACAATATTTTTTTGTTAGTCATTGGTATGCATGGTTGCATACCAACCACAATATCTTTTTGTTAGTCACTGGTACACATGGTTGCATGTCAACTTTTTTTATTTATTTTCAGAAAGAAAAAATTGCACCTTGTAATTTCAAAAAGAAATCAAATGTTATAGGTCCAAAAATTAGTACAAAACTTCACATAGGTTTCATTTTGACCTTATATAATGAGGAAGCGAATATGGAAAAACCAAAATTTTCATAGTTTTTCGAAGTCATTTCAATTGTAATTTGTTTGTTGGTCTTCTATCCTAATATATAATCAATTCAATCAAGGATATAGATAACATGATGGCATTAGCAGTACTTCATTGGCGCATGCGTAGAACATCATCATATCTCAATAATTGTGGCACATTGTATAACATATTATAGATTTTATATTATAATGTAAGTTATATGACATATTAGATATTTTATAATATAATGTAAGTTGTTACTTTGAATTGTAGTAATGTTTAACATTTTTTTAATTGATAAAGATATTTTTTAAAAATAAAAATGGGATAATAATTGGTGGAAGTGATACATTAATTATTTTTAATGTTATACCTTTTAATAACATGGAATATATATTTACCACTAAATTCAAGATCCAAATTTATCTAATGCACCATCTAACAGATAAAGACCCATGTGATGCCAAAATAGTGTAACAATATTATTTGTTTTTTAATTGCCAACCATAGAAAATACAATAATGAAAAAAAACACTATGACTCTTATTATATACAGAGAGAAGTGACACTATGAAAAAAAATAGATGAGTGACATCATTGAGTAGATTGAAGTTGTTATTTTGTTATTTTTGTGATGTATATAGATAATAAAATATTCTAGATGACATTTTGATGCTCCACGAGGATATTTCCATTCAAAATGTTCAACGAGAGCTCTAAGAATGCTAGACTTCCACAAATACTAAGTTGATATGGTATCTCTCCATTTAATTGATTGTCGAACAAACTGAGCTTATTCAAATGAAAGAGATGTCTCAATTGAACTGGCATATGAGGGTGGAACGCTTTGCTAGAAAGATCAAGTGAGTGGAGAAATGGAAAATTGATGAGGGAATGAGAAATAGAGCCTTCCATATCCCTGGAATTAAGGTTGAGAGTGGCCACTCTTTGTGGATGGCAATGGATGCAGGTAATACCAGTCCAGTTGCACAAAGGGACTTCAACGCTCCAATAGGCCATGGAATTATGAGGGTCCTTGGTGACAAGATTCTTAAATTCCAAGAGGGATTCCTAATCACGAGTGAAAAGAAAAGTGTGCCCAAAAATTTTGATTGTTGCATTTTCAAAATAATCCAATGTCACCCAAATTTTTCACAAAAATGGAAAAAAAATTAGTTGAAAACTTTTGATTGATGCATTTTTCAAAATATTCTAATGTCACCCAACTTTTATTCAATAATTTATTCATGGATATGAAAAAGAAAAACCCATTAAAACAAAAAGAAAGTGTGGCCAAGAAAGGCTTTACCATTAGTTATGGTGATTACGATCTTGATTGTGGAATTGTTGCTTAGTGCATGTTGCAAACAAACAATCTTTGATTTTGACGTTGTTGTCGTGCAAACAAACAATCTTCTCAATTAAATGAAGTCACCCCTCACTTGTATTTTTCTTCCCAAAAAAATATAAAGAGCGGAAATGATGAAATTTTTGTGAAAAATATATTTCTTAAAATGAAAAATTGACAAATATTAAAAATAAAATAAAAATATTCACACACACACACACACACACACACATTTCTAAAATGTAAAAAGAAAAAAAATATATTTCTTAAAATGAAAAATTGACAAATATTAAAAATAAAATAAAAATATTCACACACACACACACACACACACACACCCACACCACACAGACACTACCACACACACAAACAACTTCTAAAAAATGTAAAAAAGAAAAAAAATTAAAATAGATTTTGAATCAACACCACACCACACAAACACACACACACACACACATTCTAAAATGTAAAAAGAAAAAAAATATCAAAATAGATTTGAATGGGAGTTTTAAAGTAATATTTAAAAACATTATTAACTCTCATATGTTGTTTCTAAATGCATAGAATTTTTTTCTTAAATGTTAACAAAATTATATTTAAAAAATTAAAAAATTACTAATTTTTGGCATTTTGTTTCTAAAAATTGGTGCATAGAAACACATGTTATTAATATTATATGGATTGAAATTTTTTATTTCCTTTTCTAATTAATGCTAACCCATGATATATGCTTCATTAAAACCACACTCAACCCATGATTTACCATTCATTAAAAATATTCTCAATATTCATATAGATTAAGATATTAATTTTATTTTTTATATTTAATATAGTTTTAATCACTTGGCAATCAATGCACCATAAGTATGTAAATATATTATTGAAAATTCACTATACCCCAAATTAAATTAACAAATATTGTCATGTCAATTTTAGTGCTGTCCACTTGTATCTTTAAATGTTAAAGGATTTTATATTCCTTACCCATTATGATAAGAAATTCATATTACCTTTTAAAATAAAATTTTCTCTAATTGCAAGAAATCCCTTTTAAGCAACCTCATGTCAAGAAATCTCTTTTACACAACCTCGTTTCAATTATAAAAGCTATGACACATTAAATCCATAATTATTGGATCCAAGGTATAGACAATCACTGGAATACAACGATTTCATTGTTCCTTACTTACCATATGGCTAATGTTATCTAATATGAATAAATGGAGATAGTACTTCTCTGTATATGCATTATAACTATAATGCAAAGTAATGTAACATAGTATGATCTAATTTAAGCTTTCTTAGTATGACTAGTCAACAACTTAAACAAGTAGAGCTATTATGGATATTAGCTTAGTTTGTAAATCTTACATGACTCATATTAGTAGAAGGAAAAGCAAGGCTTATATGACTCATATTAGTAGAAGGAAAAGCAAGGCTTATATGACTCATATTAGTAGAAGGAAAAGCAAGGATGTGTAACACATTTCATAGTAGTCTCTTCCTTATCTAACATATATGGTATCACTAGTGATTATCTTGAGATAGCATGTAACTCCAACATATCATGTCATTAAATATGGAAGCTCAGCTAGGAGCATTGGTTCCCCTAACATTATTGGTTTTTACTCATCCTATATTTTTTACTTACATTATGCAATGGGTGTTTACACTATTGCTAGGGTAACCTGTGGAACATTGACTGATTGCAAAGGTGTAAACACTAAGTGAGGAGTATGGACCAAAGGTGGGGTAGGAGTAGGAAGATCCAAATTTACACTTTCACTTGAGGAAATATAAGTATATCCGTAGTCATATTTCTGGTTGTTTATCTTGGATATATGAGGAAACCACCTTGAGGAGCCTTGTGTTCTTAGCTCAATGGTGATCAGGGTGAACATTTGTCCAATTTTATTCACCTAATGTTTGATCAGTAGATCTCTCAATCTAGAACAAGGCACTCTAGATTATTTTTCTCCCTCACAGCACCCTAGCAACACGCAACCCACATATGGGGAGGATTATGGATCATTTCGTTGTAGCCTGAGTTAGAAGTTAGAAGCATTATACAAATGATATAACATAAGTATAGACTGATATATGACAAGCATAAGTCTCAAGAAAATTGAAAAGTTGAGAGAAAAAGCATTTGAAAAGAGATTAGTTCAAAGGAACATGTTGTAAATTACTCTTCCCACTCTAATATGGATTCACACTATAGTAAGGAAGATATAAGATAATGCATGAGTTTTATATGCCTTTTGGCTTAGGGATACATATTGATTTCAACATGGAGCTACCCCCATTAATGATTAAATCAAATTAATGCACATACACCTAGAGATCCCAGGACATATAGCTAGATTCTATCACTCTAGGAGTAAAAGTTGAATCATGGAAACTCAAAGAAAACAAACTAGGTGGTATAGTAGGAGACATTGTTTTGCAAATTTATGTAGGTAGAATAGCTACCAATATCATTGTACATAATGATTCATTGATAATTTTCAACACATATACATAAAATAGTAACATAATACTAATAATATGATTATCATTTTTAATCAAATCAACTAAAATTCAAATGTGATTACCAGATAAAATTACATCATGAATATGAGTCTTATAAGATAAATTCACAACTAACATCCAAAGACGGTAATATCATCATACATGATAATTCTTCGTCAAAATAATGGTGATAATTTCCAATATATACATCAAATAAAAATATAATAATGATAATATCATCACCATCTTTAATCAAATAAAATTCATTGTATGATTATCAAATCCAAATGTTTCATAGATATCATTATTATAAGGTAAATTCACAACATCCATCTAAAAATAGGAATTATATTCTACACAATAATACTTCATCAAAAGCAATGCATGTGCATGCCTAACTAGCACCACCAAGATCATCATCGCAACCATCCTGATCAGTCTCATCCACGTCATCATCACCAACACTATCGTTATCCTCATCATCAATATCTTGATGTATACTCAACATAATCTATCTTGGCAGTAATTACCTTTAACATTCTGGAAAAAAAAAGTCAAAAAATAAATATTACATGTTAGTATTAATTCCATAGCACAATGCATAATAATGTTAACCATAAAATGAGGTAGGATATAATATCTAATAGTGATAAAGAAATAAAATGAAAATATGGTTCAAATATATATTGGAAATCCAACTAAGATTACATCCCTCAAACTCCATCCACACAACAAAATCAACCCATCTCCATTGTTGCAGCATCTCTTTTTCCAAATGATTTGGATGTATTCCATATTTTTGTTCCGATCAATCATTAAATAGGGATAAATAAGATAATAATGATTTTATTCTAGTACAAATTTTATTTTTAAAAAAATCACATATTTAATATACTTACAAAAGTTGTTATCATTTCTTTTAACCCTTTCTAACCACTACGATGAGTGTCTTTTGTATTTTCTAACCTTACCTTGGAATCAATGTCCTTAAACTTAAACCAATTCAATTCATTTTCACACAATACATGTCTAAGTAATGGAGGTAACATGATAGAAATTAGAGCCAAAACCAACTCCTTTATATTTCCATATCATGAAGCTTCTTGCTTCATTATGTATATATCCAAGATTTGTAATTATATTACCAACTTCGGATATATTAGACATTACATATCAATAAGACGAAGAGTGTATAAATCATTAGAACTGGTACCTATAATCAAAAACTCACTCTATAACCTTAAAAATTATAACTAATTCCCGAATAAGACTCTTACTAGATATTGAATTAGTAGGATGCAAGAAACTCATAATACTCCTTTGACTCTTTAAGAGGTAATAATGACTTTGTATACTAGTAGTTATCTAGGTCTCATGAATAGGAAGCAGGAAATAGATCTATAACTCCATTTCTTTCTTTTGACACCCATTTAGCTAACGTTTGACACAGTTATATGAGGGAGAGATCCCATTAAGACTCTTTTGGCACACCTTTATCTCTATAATTCCCAGTTTTGACACACCGTGTAAAGGAGAAATTCCCTATAGTGGAAATTTACCATTTGATATATACAGTAGCTCCTTAGTTTTTAGCATTGGATATATAAGCATTAAAAAGAATGTGGAGTGCATTAAATTAATTTTAAAATATTGTATCAACAAATTTATGAGAATTACAGAGTGAATAAAGTTGAGTCAAAACTCTTGGCATATGTCTGAACAAAAGCCAAAAGGACATGACCAAGAAATCCAAATTGAAACCCTAATGTTGTGAATCATTGATTTCTTGAGAAGAAATAAAAACCGTTCATGTAAAAATACCCCGTAAACACCACAAAATGTGTCAACGCGTGAAGCTCGCTCGTATATAGTAGACATGGAGGAATGTGAGTGCTCCACATAAACTTAGCACTTACTGCCATTCATATAATATAGCTGGAATACCATTTTGTAGGAGGTATTTAATTATTGGTGACATAATAGCTGTTGGGACATCAATTGAAAGGACAAATTTTTTAACATAGTAAACTCAATTAAGAACCAATAAAGGTGATAAATTGTCCATGATAAGTAACACGAAGGATTAATTTAAAAAAGGGTAGTGTATCAAGACTATGGTTTAGAGGTGCAATTAGGATGATAAAATTGATTAGAGACCATAACTGGCATTAAGACCAATGTAAAAGTAATTAAGTAAACTATAAGGTATTATAAATGAATGATCTAATTTAGTAGAGTAAAATGATAAGTTATAAACCTAAATATAAGAGTTACATATGTCACACATATTAAATAAATTAAAAATACAAAGAACATATATTAACTTAAAAGCTAATTCTTAGACTTTAAAAATGAGTCAAGTCTAGATAAAAATGTAAATTTTAGTGACTTCAAATTTTATGAACCTTTCAAGACTACAATTATGGTTTGATACCAATGTTAGAAAGTCCAATAATATTGAATGCTAAAGGAAGAAAAAATCACATTGATGATAGAGTTCCATAAGACTACATTAAGAATAATTTTCAATTAGGATTTTTTTTTTAAGTGTGAAATGGGATGTGTTATCACCCCAAGAAACTCTCCTAGGTTGTATCTCGGAGATGCTCAGGAACATTACAAACTCAAAAAATTGTTGGAAATGGATGAATGGAAGGTTTGATGCATATTCAAGCCAGATAACCACTCCTACTATGCTTAACTCCAGACATGGGTGAACACCCCCAGACTACAAGGCCTTAGACCACCAATTACTCACAGTTTGAGGATTGGATGAACATGGAGAGTATTGACTACACCGACAGATGCACAAGACCTTGTGATGGCCAGCTGCAACCAATAAAGAGGTATGCAAATCTGTTTCCTAATGCACAGAGAGGATGACAGCTCTCTGCCACTAAGTAAAAGAAACCTATATAACATATTCAATAATACTTGCAAGATTCTAACACATAGGTGGGATGACAGCCCCTCTAATGCTAAATTCAAGAGCACATGAATCAATGAATAACAGGCACAGCCTAGAACAAAGAAGAAGTGGAAAGTGAGCAAGTAACAACAAAAGAAGCTTGTATTAGCTAAAAATGAAGACCAGACGCTGCAAGTATGACAGTAGTTATAGTCTCCAGAAGTTGAAC
>APFE030289961.1:0-10543 GCA_000404065.3 Pinus taeda
AAATCATGCATCAAACCAAATGCGAAAGTGCATCGATGACAATATTCAAATGCTAAATAAAAAATATGAAATCTAGTCTTTCATATGATAAGAAAATGCCAAAACAAATCTCAAAGAAAAAGTTTCCTTAAGATATAATGATGATTTTTTCTCTTTTTCAAAATGCAACTAATGTAATCTAGTGCAAAGTAAAACAGAAATGCAAGCAAGCCAAAAAATATGAAAATCTCTTTGACATCAATGATTTGAATGCAACTCAAAATACTTCGAAAACTATGAAAATAATAGCACTTTCACTTTTTGAAGCAAAAAAAATTCAAAACAAAACACTTCCTTTTGATTCTAATGAGACAATCGATTTGTAATCTATCATTCATCAAATGAAGCTTAAGTGACTTTCACAATATCTAGTAATGAAAATAGCTTTAGGCACAAGAACAAAAAAGTGATCTACAAAGTATGTCTAAGCACACAAAGACTCTTTAACACGCCTAATTGATCTCTGATTTTTGATGGGAAGACCAACGAGTGGATGAAGGTTGACCTAGAAGACCTAGAACCCTAAAAGGCTAATCAAACTTCAAGCACACTCAAGCCAAGTTAAAAGATAATTCCAATTAGAGATAGATGCAATGAAGAACACACTGGTAAGTCACTGGGAGAAGGGAAATAGAACTGAAAATAAGAAAGAAAACCAGAAATTTCTTTATTTTCTCCAATCATTGCACCTATCACAAGGAAAATAGTGATCATCGCTAATGTAACTAGAAAATATGTGATATCATCACAACTGTCAAGGTAAAACCCGCGATGGTTGATGAAAACAAATAAGAAACTCAAAATATTGAAAAACAGTTCAAATTAACAACCTTCAGACATCTATTAGAAAGTGACACTGACTTCAGACAAACAATGAAGTCCAAAAATGAATGGTTGATCAAACACATCAAAAGACAAGGTGAAGAAAGAGAAGGGAAAGTTCATATGCTCCCCAGTAGAGTTGCCATTTTGTTGACAAGGTTAATCCTCTCTATGGACAGATACAATCCCTAGAGCCCAATGAGTTCATATAGAAACTGAAGTGACAATCAACTAGACATATTCCTAGATTATAATTGAAAAGTAGAATGAGAGAGATGACCTACCTCACTCTGATGCTATTCCATTTTCCTTTGTTGAGATCCTTGAACTGCTAGTATCACCGACTTGTTCCTACTTCCTTCAGTGCTTATGTACCTACAAAAGTGATTAAGAGACAATAAAGCATGCAAAACTAATAGAAAATCTAATAAAAACCTACTTAGATGATCAAGGAATCCCAAGCCAATACATACATGAACATATATATTTTGAGAAGATGAAGTAGTAGTTGTATTATTTAAAGGGAAGCTTAGAACCATAGCCTTGATGTTGAAAGGCTCTCCTTGAGTGGTAATCCAAGTCCAAGCCAAGAAAATCTCCAAATGATCCTTCTCCAAGTCTAATGAATAGCCTCTAAGCACAAGCTTAGCATAGGGGTGCAAATGGACATAGATCGACCATTTGGGAATGGGAGAGGAGGAATTTATAGGCTGGGAGAGGGAGTTAGGACTCATCCAAACAGAGGATTAACCCCACATCTCAAGGAGGTAGCTCATAGGGATGAGACCAAGAGGTAAAATTAAGAGGATTTAAACTCATCTATGAAAAACCACCTCTAGCTCACTGCTCTAGAAGCTTCTAGATCACCAAGCTTCTCATCCTGTTTGGGAAAACTTCCTTTTTGGGACCATCATGGGTATGAGAGAGAATAGAGCAATGCCCTTGTTGTCTTAACATGGTGCAATAGGAAATCATCACGGTTTTGATCTTCATAAGGGCGATGACCCTCGTTTTAGGGTTTTAAGAGTTATTTCTTCATGGAAAGCTCCAGGGATTTTCCAACCAAATTTAAAAGAGGGATCTGAATTATTTATGTGGATGAGTATACAATAGTGTTCTATGACATGATCAAACTGGCAACAATATTGACATGAGGGGTGTGTTGTATTCTCACAATCACGCATAAAGTGACGTGATTCTCCACAATTGTAACAGATGAACTAGCCATGACCTCTTCTAGCCCCTCCTCCGCGTCCTCTTCCTCACCCCTAAAATCCTCCGCACGTTAAAGTTGTGCCTTGATCCTGAGGGTGAGCTTCCATATGTACTCTATATGTTGGTGTTTTGTCCATCATTGGTTTGTAAGTTTGCAAATTGTGCTTGACATGACCCATAGGCTTACAGAAATTACAGAACAATTGTTACATCCAGATAAATTGGTACATCAACTTATTGGGGTCGTAACTTTGGCATACGATCTCCTTTCGGCTATCATAATACCTTGTTTCGAAGATCTCAAAGAGAACATTGAAATCAAATTGGCAGTCTGGATTAGAATGTTTCCAGTCTCTCCGTTTTCCCTAAAAATTTCGTTTAGGGCCTTAAAACAACTTTGGAAGTTTAGGACCTTAAACATTACCAAAAATAGTAAATTTTGCTATAGTTAAGGAAACTAAAAAACTAAAAGAGACAGTGTTGGGGGTCCAAGTGGAATAGATTAGTGGCCACCAATATCCAAATGGATCAGTAATTCACAAACTTAGTGAGTTTTCTTCTTCTGTTTTCTCTCCTTATTTCCAAAGGTTTTGTCATGTCACCAATGATTTTGTTTTGGGTATTTAGGTTCTCATAAGTTTCCCTTTATGTTTCCTTTTGTAGTTCTGAACCGATAATTATTCACCATTTGTTGCCTTTTCCTTGGGAACACTTTAGTTCCACAATGCATTGCTTTCTTTCAATTTTTGTCTTTACTTCTATGATGGCTAGATTGGCTCTAGTGTTGGGTGAAAATGGTAGTTTAGTGATACTTTGGCTTTGAAACTCAAAGATCTCCCAAGTAAGTGTATGATTTTTGGTTTAATTAAGTTCCTAGTCTTATTGAACATAATTGATTTCATTTCTATGGAATTCATGGTTACTAATACCCTTCTCTTGTGAGTTCTATTTATTTAATCTCTAGAGACAACCACATTGGCTATGAGGGTCAGTGGCTCCTCATTGCATGCCCATGTAATTAATTCCCCTTTCCATTTATTTTTTTGTACCATGATTATCTTACATAGAGTTCTTCCTATGTTAGGGTTTCATTTGTAATTAGAGTTCATAGTTTTAGTTTTATTGAAAATGGTTCATTCCAAGCCTTATTAGTTATACACCATAGTAATTTCGTTTTGAATATTTATTCTCCTAAGGGTTATCTTAGGGTTCCCCCATTTTTCTGGAAATCCTTCATCTAAGTCATTCCACTTTTTCTCAAGTAACTCCTATACCCTTGGTTCCTTTTTCATTATTATTAATGCATTGTAGTCTTAGAAGACATCCTTGGCTTATATTGATAGTGCCTATTCATTATTAAAATAGAAAATTTCAAACTAGAATCCATCATTTTTAGGTTCAGCGATGCCACTACCCCTAAGAACATCAAAACAAGTAACAATCTTCACCATTTATTTGGTTTCTTTATGAGGTTTATTATAGAAGTTTAAAGTCATCCTTTTGACTTAGTATTGTGTCTCTAAGTATTACAAATTTAATCTGCAATACCCTTAACATGCATTCTCGGATTTAACTTAGGCCTATGTCCTGGTACTTTCGACATAGCTAAATTCTCCTACACCCTTGTAGGATTTCCTAAAGAGATTGTCTGTGTTCTATGGCAAGTTTGTGTATGTGTACAACATTGTGGTAGATATTTTGAAATTGGCACCAAAACCCTATTTAATTCTATGTTCTGTATCTTTTTCTTATACATGTATAATGTTTTGAACTAACTTCTACAAATCCCACAACCAGTTTAGTAAGATCTTGATAAGTATAAGGGTCACTATCATAATTGATATTTGGGATATTGAAATCATGAGGAATACCTGCAATAACTAGGGAAAAATCCCTTTTAGGTATGAGTTTTGCATTGTGTTCACAATCACCTTGTATTATTTGATATTAGATAGTTTCGAGCCACATGACCCAGCAACACCTCTTCGCTCGTCGACTGCTAAATGCCAAAGTGACATCATTATCTACCACATGGTGCTTTCCGACCAATGACATGTGTCACTTGGATATGGCCCATTAGGCCATCTAAAAGCTTGAAACTACCCGCCACTGGTCCCTCCATATCGTGATGTCATGATGATGTATAATGTATAAGTTATAAAATAAAAATAGTATAGACATGAATAAAAATGAATGCATAAATCAACACACATTTTTAAATGCAAAGATAAAAATATTTTAATGTTGATGTAGAACTTGAATCTAGGTAGTTGTGTACAACATCATCCCAACTATCTTCAATCAACAATTTAACCATTTGTTCTTGTATTCTTATGTAAACCTTGTGACTGAATAAATAAAGTAAAAAAATTTAATGAAATTCCACTCCCTACGTGGCTAGGTTCTTGGAAATTTCATTAGGTTGTTAATATTTCCTTTTAGTAAATCTCTTGGAGTAAATTTTTAATTATTTATGTAATAAATTTATGCAAATTGCACTCTAATTGTATATATAATTTTATCCCATATATAATAAATATCATTTAATAATATATAAAAATGAAGAGAAAACGAATGAATTAAATTTATTAAAAAAAACTAAGTGCTATCTAAGCTCAAAACTAAATCCTTTATTAAAATAAATCTATATATAACAGAAAATTAAAATGAAGTAAAAAATTAAATGTGTATTCATGTACAAATCGTTGTTTCCTATGGTATTTCCATGTAATGGTAGCCTTAAAGGCTAAAAGGAACTTCAGTGCAGAGGAGGTCAGAGAATAAATTAATTACTTATAAAATTTTCTACAAATTACATCTAATTTATATATATAGTATCCATATAAATAAAACATTATAATAAAATATTTTTAATAAACATAAATAAATGAAGCAAACTCAAAGGGTCGATATTAAAAAAAAAAAAAAAAAAAACTTAATTTCTATCTGTAAGAAAAAAAAAAACTATAAAGGATGTGATGTTCAACGAAGTAAGTTTCAAAATTTTAACTTCATTTTACAATCTCAAAAATGACATCCTATACCCTATGTAAGGATGTCTTCAAAGTTGAAATTTTGTTCATATATGCCAAAATAAAAAATTAAAAAATTAAATAACTATCAAAAACATTAAAACAATGTGGCTCATAAAAAAATTTACACTTGAACAAATTAGATCCTTCTCATTGGTATTTAAGATAAATCTATGCCAGTAAACATTAAGATGAAAACTGAGTACAGAATATTAAATTATATTTAAAAATACTTAAATGTATGTAAGCTCATAATTTAAAATAAATAATAGCATTGGGCATTTTCAAGGATAGAGTCAACGATGACCAGTCAAATATTCATGGTTTTGGGCATTGGTATATGTGTACCCATGGTTTTTTTCCCATGGTATTTCATGTAATGTAGCCTTTAAAATTCCAAAAGGACTTCATTGCAAAGGAGGTCAAGATAGTGAGTGGTGAAGACTTTTCAGTTGAGGCTAATGAAATTACATTCCCTAGGTGGCTAGGTTCTTGGCCACAACTAGTGAAATTTCATTAGGTTGTTAATATTTCCTTTCAGTAAATATCTTGGAGTAAATCTTTAATTATTTATGTAATAAATTTCTACAAATTACATTCTAATTTTATATATAATTTTATCCCATATATAATAAATGTCATTTTAATAATATATATTTAATTAAAAACATTAATAAAAATGAAGACAAAAACAATCAATTAGGGTTTGATATTTTAAAAACAAAAAAGAAAACTTAGTTTTCTATCTCAGAAAAGAAACAAATTAGAAAGGAATTTGATGTTCAACTAAGTGTAGTTTCAAAATTTTACTTCAAATTTTACAATCTTAAAAATGACATATTCTATGTTGTGTAAGGATGTCCGCCAGTCATCAAAGTTCAAATTTTGTTCATATATGCCAAAAAAAAATAACGATATGCCAAAATAAAAAATAAAAGATTTAAATAACTTTAGAAAACATTAAAACAATGTGGCTCATAAAAAAAATTACACTTAAAAGAAATTAGATCCTTCTCAACTCATATTAAATTCGTATTTAAGATAAATCTATACTTGTAAACATTACGATGAAAATTGAGTATAGAACATTAAATTGTATTAAAAAAAACCTATATGTATCTAGGCTCATATTAAATCCATATTTAAAATAAATCTATGCTAGTAAAAATTAAAATGAAAATGAAAATTAAGTACAGAAAATTACAAGAAAATACTTATGTGTATTAACATATGTAGTAGGATGCTATTTAGATCTAAAACCAATCACCTAGTATGGCACTATTTATTATCGAATAGTAGACCTACGCTCATGCATAAATTCAACCACTACTTTTGGTTAGGATCATTTTGCATACTTAGCCCTATAATCTTTCCAAAGCTCATCCACGGATTTAGCAGTGATATCCTAGAAGTATATGATGTCCCATGAAATTTTTAATTTCACATTCATCTTGCCAATAAAACCAGGGGTAACAGTCTCCAAGTACTCAATAAACTTGGGAGTCACATCCTTTCCCTCTTCCCAACTATCTCCGCTACCGGGGGTGGACTTCTGGGGTGTAGTCGACAATTAGGCAGAAATAGTTCAAAATGCCGTCAAACCACCATGCGGGCTCTTGGTTGTTGGTGGTCCATTTCCAGATGGTGGCCACCACCTGGAACTCAATGCCAAAAACCTCTCTTACTAGAACACCCTTGTAGATGCTAATGTAGTCAGAGCTTAAGAAGATTGCATTGTTTTCCAACGTCATGTTGGCATTCACGTCAAGGTCATTTACCACAACCAATAATACAACGGTCATGCTCTTCCTATCACTGGGCAACTGTTGGGCGTAGAGCGTGGTATCCGTAAAATAATTGGCGAGTGCCAATTGATCCGTTTCCAAGATGATCCCTACCTCCTCCTTGAATCTATTGCTGCCATTGCTAGTATTATCTCCAACTACAACTAAGGAGCTCGTCGACTGGGCATGGGTGGTCCCCACTACCGTTGCAAGGAGAAGTAGATAAATACATTTTTCTGCTACCATACTCAACTGATCATAACATTCAACAAAATCAAATCGTGAATGCATGCTTAGCTGATCAAGGAATGACAAGCCAATACATACATGAACATATATATTTTGAGAAAATGAACCAGTATTTTTATTATTTAAAGGGAAGCTTACAACCATAGCCTCGATGTTGAAAGGCTCTCCTTGAGTGGTAATCCAAGTCCAATCCAAGAAGATCTCCAAACACTCCTTCTCCAAGTCTAATGAATAGCCTCTAAGCACAAGCTTAGCATAGGGGTGCAAATGGACATAGATCAACCATTTGGGAATGGGAGAGGAGGAATTTATAGGCTAGGAGAGGGAGTTAGTACTCATCCAAAGATAGTATTAGGCCCACATCTCAAGGAGGTAGCTCATAGGGTTGAGACCAAGAGGTCAAATTAAGAGGATTTAACCTCATTTATGCGAAACCACCTTTGGCACACCGCTGTAGAAGCTTCTAGATCACCAAGCTTCTCATCCTCTTTGGGAAAACTTCCCTTTTGAGACCATCATGGTTATGTGAGAGAATAGAGTGATGCCATCATTGGCTTAATATTATGCAATAGGAAATCATCATGGTTTTGAGCTTCATAAGAGCGATGACCCTCATTTTTGGGTTTTAAGAGCTATTTCTTCATGGAAAGCTCTAGAGATTTTCCAAGAAAATTTAAAAGAGGGATCTGAACTATTTACATGGATGAGTATACAATTGTGTTCTATGACATGATCAAATCGGCGACAATATTGACATGAGGGGTGTGTTGTATTTTGACAATCACACACAAAGTGACGTGGTTATCCACAATTGTAATAGATGATCTAGCTATGACCTCTTTTAGACCCTCCTCCACATCCTCTTCCTCATCCCTAAAATCCTTCACACACAGCAGTTGCACCTCGATCTTGAGGGTGAGCTTCCATATGTACTCTATATGTTGGTGTTTTGTCCATCATTGGTTTGTAAGTTTGAAAATTTTGCTCAACATGACCCACAAGCTTACAAAAATTACAGAACAGTTGTTCTGGAGTCTACGTAAACTTCTGTAGTATATGACAATTGTTTGTCGTATGATTTTTTGTAACCTAACAAATAGTGAACCATGGTACCACTCCAATACTTGGCCCAATAGTATTCTCTAGTTCCAAGGGGACAAGACCCCCTCCAGCTAGATAATTCTAGTACAATGGATAATGATCCTTACCATGTCCCTGACCCTTACATTTCAAACACCATACTTCTGCGTAGACCTCATTGTGGAATTCCTTTCCCTTCTTGAGGCTTTGCAACTCCATATGTAGGCTAGCCAACTTTGACTAAATCTGTTGTAATCCCAGATTTGTATCTTGAATGGGTGTGGCTTATAATTTCATAGAAATCTCTAATGCCTCTGCCCGTGTTCCAATCTTTTGTTGCAACAATGGAAATCTCAAATGGGGCAATAGCGAAGCAATGTATCAATCCTTGTGTTGATCTTTTGTGATCTGCATATTAGCCTATTGGAGTAGACATTTCAACCTCTGATCAAAGTCCCATTCAGACTCATTTACCTTCTCCTGCATCTCTTTGACCTCCGTCACAGACTGGGCTTGCAACTTAGGCTTCTTGAATTCATTATTGATTACTTTCTTTGTTTCGTTCGATGTTTCATTTGGATGAACCAAGCAGTACTTAATATATGAGCTTAGTGCTCTATCTTGTAGTGTTGTAACTAGCTGCACTTTATCCAAGTCATCATTTATAATCTATTATGACTTCCACACAACATCTGCTACAAACCTAGACTTCTAAATATAGTCATCTTCATAGTGTTGTCCATTTCGAATAGTGGAGGTGGCAGAGGTGTAGGTGTAGGTGTGTGAGGTGAAGGTGATGGTGGAGGTGGAGTGGATGGATGTGATATCCCCATGATACCCTACTTTACCTGCTGTAGCACACCTAGAGGTGTCCTCAAAACACTACTTTCCTCGTCACTATCAAATGCTCCCAATAGAGGACTATACTCAACACCTAAATCTAGATCTCTTCTTAACAATTTTCCACTTTGCGTAGCTCCCGTAAAATATCTTCTAAACATTAATTCAATGGCATAACCCTTTTCTCGCACAATAGCATTTTAATCCAAGTTTTTAGGGACTTCAGATACTTACCTTTTGGTCCTTTGAAGAACTGTCATTCAGCTTCGCTATAACTTATAGATGTATTGATCGTGAACTCAGTGATGAATCTGCCCAAAATGTTATCAATCTAGTAGTTAACAACCCTCACAATCTTATTTTCTAAATCCTTCAAGTTCCTGACCAATTCTGGAATCCACACAATAGGGTTATCCAACTTCCACATACCTTGACTGTCTGCCAATTTATATAGCCACTAGTGTAATTCACATGAAAAAGAGAAGAAGAAAATTTTCTATTCGTCTGTATATAGGTCTCTATTCAACCATTGTTCCTTCAACAAATGTGGATTCCTATCTTCATGAGCTGCAAATTCGTGTAGCTTCTGATCTATCCACTTCTTGATTTCCTTCTTAGATAGAAACCATTTATTCGACATCATACATTCCTCAGACGGTTCTCGATCCCAGCAACAAAACCATTTGCTGGCTTAGTGGGGTTTGGATAAGATAGCTCAAGCGATGGTAGCTTGTCTCTGAGAAGATATGTGGTGGCTACATGCCTTTGAACTGTGTTACAATGAGGCTCAAAGGCCTAATTATTATTGAGAAATAATGGAAAACCCTAAACATCCAAAAACCTAACCCTAAGAGATGAAGCGCCAAAACTGTGGGCCCCATATAGGTAAATTGGTACATCAACTTATTGGGGTTGTAACTTTGGCATACGATCTCTTTTTGGCTATCATAATACCTTGTTTCAAAGATCTCGACTTATATTGACAGTGCCTATTCATTATTGGCTCGTCGAGTGCTAAATGCCGAAGTGACATCATTATCTACCACATGGTGCTTTCCGACCAATGACATGTGTCACTTGGATATGGCCCATTAGGCCATCCAAAAGCTTGAAACTACCCGCCACTGGTCCCTCCATATCGTGGTGTCATGATGATGTATAATGTATAAGTTATAAAATAAAAATAGTATAGACATGAATAAAAATGAATGTATAAATCAACACACATTTTTAAATGCAAAGATAAAAATATTTTAATGTTGATGTAGAACTTGAATCTAGGTAGTTGTGTACAACATCATCCCAACTATCTTCAATCAACAATTTAACCATTTGTTCTTGTATTCTTATGTAAACCTTGTGACTGAATAAATAAAGTAAAAAAATTTAATGAAATTCCACTCGCTACGTGGCTAGGTTCTTGGAAATTTCATTAGGTTGTTAATATTTCCTTTTAGTAAATCTCTTGGAGTAAATTTTTAA
>APFE030289961.1:10553-66926 GCA_000404065.3 Pinus taeda
AAGGAATTTGATGTTCAACTAAGTATAGTTTCAAAATTTTACTTCAATTTTTACAATCTCAAAAATGACATCCTATACCCTATGTAAGGATGTCTTCAAAGTTGAAATTTTGTTCATATATGCCAAAAAACCAATATGCCAAAATAAAAAATTTAAAAATTAAATAACTATCAAAAACATTAAAACAATGTGGCTCATAAAAAAATTTACACTTGAACAAATTAGATCCTTCTCATTGGTATTTAAGATAAATCTATGCCAGTAAACATTAAGATGAAAACTGAGTACAGAATATTAAATTATATTTAAAAATACTTAAATGTATGTAAGCTCATAATTTAAAATAAATAATAGCATTGGGCATTTTCAAGGATAGAGTCAACGATGACCAGTCAAATATTCATGGTTTTGGGCATTGGTATATGTGTACCCATGGTTTTTTTCCCATGGTATTTCATGTAATGTAGCCTTTAAAATTCCAAAAGGACTTCATTGCAAAGGAGGTCAAGATAGTGAGTGGTGAAGACTTTTCAGTTGAGGCTAATGAAATTACATTCCCTAGGTGGCTAGGTTCTTGGCCACAACTAGTGAAATTTCATTAGGTTGTTAATATTTCCTTTCAGTAAATATCTTGGAGTAAATCTTTAATTATTTATGTAATAAATTTCTACAAATTACATTCTAATTTTATATATAATTTTATCCCATATATAATAAATGTCATTTTAATAATATATATTTAATTAAAAACATTAATAAAAATGAAGACAAAAACAATCAATTAGGGTTTGATATTTTAAAAACAAAAAAGAAAACTTAGTTTTCTATCTCAGAAAAGAAACAAATTAGAAAGGAATTTGATGTTCAACTAAGTGTAGTTTCAAAATTTTACTTCAAATTTTACAATCTTAAAAATGACATATTCTATGTTGTGTAAGGATGTCCGCCAGTCATCAAAGTTCAAATTTTGTTCATATATGCCAAAAAAAAATAACGATATGCCAAAATAAAAAATAAAAGATTTAAATAACTTTAGAAAACATTAAAACAATGTGGCTCATAAAAAAAATTACACTTAAAAGAAATTAGATCCTTCTCAACTCATATTAAATTCGTATTTAAGATAAATCTATACTTGTAAACATTACGATGAAAATTGAGTATAGAACATTAAATTGTATTAAAAAAAACCTATATGTATCTAGGCTCATATTAAATCCATATTTAAAATAAATCTATGCTAGTAAACATTAAAATGAAAATGAAAATTAAGTACAGAAAATTACAAGAAAATACTTATGTGTATTAACATATGTAGTAGGATGCTATTTAGATCTAAAACCAATCACCTAGTATGGCACTATCTATTATCGAATAGTAGACCTACGCTCATGCATAAATTCAACCACTACTTTTGGTTAGGATCATTTTGCATACTTAGCCCTATAATCTTTCCAAAGCTCATCCACGGATTTAGCAGTGATATCCTAGAAGTATCTGATGTCCCATGAAATTTTTGATTTCACATTCATCTTGCCAATAAAACCAGGGGTAACAGTCTCTAAGTACTCAATAAACTTGGGAGTCACATCCTTTCCCTCTTCCCAACTATCTCCGCTACCGGGGGTGGACTTCTGGGGCGTAGTCGACAATTAGGCAGAAATAGTTCAAAATGCCGTCAAACCACCATGCGGGCTGTTGGTTGTTGGTGGTCCATTTCCAGATGGTGGCCACCACTTGGAACTCAATGCCAAAAACCTCTCTTACTAGAACACTCTTGTAGATGCTAATGTAGTCAGAGCTCAAGAAGATTGCATTGTTTTCCAATGTCATGTTGGCATTCACGTCAAGGTCATTTACCACAACCAATAATGCAACAGTCATGCTCTTCCTATCACTGGGCAACTGTTGGGTGTAGAGCGTGGTATCCGTAAAATAATTGGTGAGTGCCAATTGATCCGTTGCCAAGATGATCCCTACCTCCTCCTTGAATCTGTTGCTGCCATTGCTAGTATTATCTCCAACTACAACTGAGGAGCTCGTCAACTAGGCATGGGTGGTCCCCACTACCATTGCAAGGAGAAGTAGATAAATACATTTTTCTGCTACCATACTCAACCGATCATAACATTCAACAAAATCAAATCGTGAATGCATGCTTAGCTGATAAAGGAATGCCAAGCCAATACATAAATGAACATATATATTTTGAGAAAATGAACTAGTATTTTTATTATTTAAAGGGAAGCTTACAACCATAGCCTCGATGTTGAAAGGCTCTCCTTGAGTGGTAATCCAAGTCCAAGCCAAGAAGATCTCCAAACACTCCTTCTCCAAGTCTAATGAATAGCCTCTAAGCACAAGCTTAGCATAGGGGTGCAAATGGACATAGATCAACCATTTGGGAATGGGAGAGGAGGAATTTATAGGCTAGGAGAGGGAGTTAGTACTCATCCAAAGATAGTATTAGGCCCACATCTCAAGGAGGTAGCTCATAGGGTTGAGACCAAGAGGTCAAATTAAGAGGATTTAACCTCATTTATGCGAAACCACCTTTGGCACACCGCTGTAGAAGCTTCTAGATCACCAAGCTTCTCATCCTCTTTGGGAAAACTTCCTTTTTGAGACCATCATGGTTATGTGAGAGAATAGAGTGATGCCATCATTGGCTTAATATTGTGCAATAGGAAATCATCATGGTTTTGAGCTTCATAAGAGCGATGACCCTCATTTTTGGGTTTTAAGAGCTATTTCTTCATGGAAAGCTCTAGAGATTTTCCAAGAAAATTTAAAAGAGGGATCTGAACTATTTACATGGATGAGTATACAATTGTGTTCTATGACATGATCAAATCGGCGACAATATTGACATGAGGGGTGTGTTGTATTTTGACAATCACACAAAATGTGGCATGGTTATCCACAATTGTAATAGATGATCTAGCTATGACCTCTTCTAGAACCTCCTCCACATCCTCTTCCTCATCCCTAAAATCCTTCACACACAGCAGTTGCACCTTGATCCTGAGGGTGAGCTTCCATATGTACTCTATATGTTGGTGTTTTGTCCATCATTGGTTTGTAAGTTTGAAAATTTTGCTCAACATGACCCACAAGCTTACAAAAATTACAAAACAGTTGTTCTGGAGTCTACGTAAACTTCTGTAGTATATGACAATTGTTTGTCGTATGATTTTTTGTAACCTAACAAATAGTGAACCATGGTACCACTCCAATACTTGGCCCAATAGTGTTCTCTAGTTCCAAGGGGACAAGACCCCCTCCAGCTAGATAATTCTAGGACAATGGATAATGATCCTTACCATGTCCCTGACCCTTACATTTCAAATGCCATACTTCTGCGTAGACCTCATTGTGGAATTCCTTTCCCTTCTTGAGGCTTTGCAACTCCATATGCAGGCTAGCCAACTTTGACTAAATCTGTTGTAATCCCAGATTTGTATCTTGAATGGGTGTGGCTTATAATTTCATAGAAATCTCTAATGCCTCTGCCCGTGTTCCAATCTTTTGTTGCAACAATGGAAATCTCAAATGGGGCAATAGCGAAGCAATGTATCAATCCTTTTGTTGATCTTTTGTGATCTGCATATTAGCCTATTGGAGTAGACATTTCAACCTCTGATCAAAGTCCCATTCAGACTCATTTACCTTCTCCTGCATCTCTTTGACCTCCGTCATAGACTGGGCTTGCAACTTAGGCTTCTTGAATTCATTATTGATTACTTTCTTTGTTTCGTTCGATGTTTCATTTGGATGAACCAAGCAGTACTTAATATATGAGCTTAGTGCTCTATCTTGTAGTGTTGTAACTAGCTGCACTTTATCCAAGTCATCATTTATAATCTATTATGACTTCCACACAACATCTGCTACAAACCTAGACCTCTAAATATAGTCATCTTCATAGTGTTGTCCATGTCGAATAGTGGAGGTGGCAGAGGTGTAGGTGTAGGTGTGTGAGGTGAAGGTGATGGTGGAGGTGGAGTGGATGGATGTGATATCCCCATGATACCCTACTTTACCTGCTGTAGCACACCTAGAGGTGTCCTCAAAACACTACTTTCCTCGTCACTATCAAATGCTCCCAATAGAGGACTATACTCAACACCTAAATCTAGATCTCTTCTTAACAATTTTCCACTTTGCGTAGCTCCCGTAAAACATCTTCTAAACATTAATTCAATGGCATAACCCTTTTCTCGCACAATAGCATTTTAATCCAAGTTTTTAGGGACTTCAGATACTTACCTTTTGGTCCTTTGAAGAACTATCATTCAGCTTCGCTATAACTTATAGATGTATCGATCGTGAACTCAGTGATGAATCTGCCCAAAATGTTATCAATCTAGTAGTTAACAACCCTCACGATCTTATTTTCTAAATCCTTCAAGTTCCTGACCAATTCTGGAATCCACACAATAGGGTTATCCAACTTCCACATACCTTGACTGTCTCCCAATTTATATAGCCACTAGTGTAATTCACACGAAAAAGAGAAGAAGAAAATTTTCTATTCGTCTGTATATAGGTCTTTATTCAACCATTGTTCCTTCAACAAATGTGGATTCCTATCTTCATGAGCTGCAAATTCGTGTAGCTTCTGATCTATCCACTTCTTGATTTCCTTCTTAGATAGAAACCATTTATTCGACATCATACATTCCTCAGACGGTTCTCGATCCCAGCAACAAAACCATTTGCTGGCTTAGTGGGGTTTGGATAAGATAGCTCAAGCGATGGTAGCTTGTCTCTGAGAAGATATGTGGTGGCTACATGCCTTTGAACTATGTTACAATGAGGCTCAAAGGCCTAATTATTATTGAGAAATAATGGAAAACCCTAAACATCCAAAAACCTAACCCTAAGAGATGAAGCGCCAAAACTGTGGGCCCCATATAGGTAAATCGGTACATCAACTTATTGGGGTTGTAACTTTGGCATACGATCTCTTTTTGGCTATCATAATACCTTGTTTCAAAGATCTCGACGAGAACATTGAAACCAAATTGGCAGTCTGGATTGGAATGTTTCCGGTCTCTCCATTTTCCCTAAAAATTTCGTTTAGGGCCTTAAAAAAAATTTGGAAGTTTAGGACCTGAAACACTGCCAAAAATAGTAAATTGTGCTACAATTAAGGAAACTGAAAAAACTAAAAGAGACAGTGTTGGGGTCCAAGTGGAATAGGTCAGTGGCCACCAATATCCACATGGATCAGTAATTCACAAACTTAGTGAGTTTTCTTCTTGTGTTTTCTCTCCTTATTTCCAAAGGTTTTGTCATGTCACCAATGATTTTGTTTTGGGTATTCAGGTTCTCCTAAGCTTCCCTTTATGTTTCCTTTTGCAGTTATGAACCGATAACTATTCACCATTTGTTGCCTTTCCTTGGGAACACTCTAGTTCCACAGTGCATTGCTTTGTTTCAATTTTTGTCTTTACTTCTATGATGGCTAGATTGGCTCTATTGTTGGGTGAAAATGGTAGTTTAGTGATACTTTGGCTTTGAAACTCAAATCTCTCCCAAGTAAGTGTATGATTTTTGGTTTAATTAAGTTCCTAGTCTTATTGAACATAATTGATTTCATTTCTATAGAATTCATGGTTACTAATACCCTTCTCTTGTGAGTTCCATTTATTTAATCTCTAGAGACAACCACATTGGCTATGAGGGTCAGTGGCTCCTCATAGCATGTCCATCTAATTAATTCCCCTTTCCATTTATTTTTTTGTACCATGATTATCTTACATAGAGTTCTTCCTATGCTAGGGTTTCATTTGTAATTTGAGTTCATAGTTTTAGTTTTGTTGAAAATGGTTCATTCCAAGCCTTATTCTCAATTATACACCATAGTAATTTCGTTTTGAATATTTATTCTCCTAAGCTTAGGGTTCACCCATTTTTCTAGCAATCCTTCATCTAAGTCATTCCCCTTTTTCTCAAGTAACTCCTATACCCTTGGTTCCTTTTTCATTATTATTAATGCATTGTAGTCTTAGAAGCCATCCTTGGCTTATATTGACAGTGCCTATTCATTATTAAAATAGAAAATTTCAAACTAGAATCCATCATTTTCAGGTTCACCGATGCCGCTATCCCTAAGAAATTTAGCCACAACTAATGAAATTTCATTAGGTTGTTAATATTTCCTTTTAGTAAACCTCTTTGAGTAAATTTTTAATTACTTATGTAATAAATTTCTACAAATTACATTCTAATTTTATAATTTTATCCTAAAAAATAATCATTTAATAATATATATTTAATAAAAACATTAATAAATGAAGACTAAAACCTTCCTAGGTTTGATATTAATCAATTATATAAAATAAAAACAGTCTTCTTAGAAAAAAAATATAAAAAAAATAATAAATTTTAAATGGAATTTGATGTCAACTAAGGTGTTCAAAATACCACCCAAAAAATGACATTTTATATGTGTGTAATATGATCCAAAGGAATTTGTCTATATGAAAAAAAAAATATACGAAAATAAAAAATTTAAAAAGTAAATAACTATAGAAAACATTAAAACAATGTGGCTCATAAAAAAATTTACACTTAAAGAAATTAAATCCTTCTCATCAATATTTAAGATAAATCTATGCCAGTAAACATTAAAATGAAAACTGAGTAAAGAACATTAAATTATATTTTAAAAAAGCTTATGTATATGTAAACTCATAATTTAAAATAAATAAACATTAAAATGAAAACGAAAATTGTATTTAAAAAAACATAAGTCTTTTGTATTACAACAAAAGACTTATGTGTATTAACGTATGTAGTAGAATGCTATTTAGATCCAAAACCAACCGCCTAGTATGGCGCTATTTATTATCAATAGTAGACCTACGCTCGTGCATAAATTCACGTGGTCAGGATCATTTTGCATACTTAGCTTTGTAATTCCTCCAAAGCTCATCCACGGATTTACCAGTGACGTCCTTGAAGTATCGGATGTCCCATGAAGTTTTTATTTTCGCATTCAGCTTGCCAACAAAACCAGAGGTAACGGTCTCCAAGTACTCGATAAACCTGGCAGTCACACCCTTTCCCTCTTCCCAACTAGCTCCGCTACCGGGCGCAGCAAAGCCTTCTGGGGCGAAGCCGACTTTTTGGCGGAAATAATGCGAAACGCCGTCGATCCACCACGCGGGCGCTTGGCCGTTGGCGTTCCACTGCCAGATGGCGGCCACCCCCTGGAACTCAATGCCAAAGACCTCTTTTACTAGATTACCCTTGTAGCTGCTAATGTAGTGAGAGCTCAAGAAGAAGAAGTAGAGCAATACATTTTGCTGCTGCTGCCATAGTCGAACAAGGCCGAATCGTGAATGAATAAAAGATGAGAAGGGAGTTGATTGCTTCTTGTTTATATACGTACAAGGGACGCAGAAGAGGAGGTGACCAGTGTGCGTCATGGCCGCAATAACAGCCGGTTTCTCTGTGGGCTGGTCCGCCTTAGCCCGACGATGATTTCCATTTGGGGCATCACTTGCGGTTATTTGTTCACAGCCGTTACAAGTTCAACTCCACAAATAACAAATTATATATTTAATGTTTTTTAATTTTAATTTTAGTTAGTTATGCGTTATAATGGTACAAGAATATTAAATAAAATCCGGAGTATATGTTCATGTTCTTTCTAATTTTATTTTAGATTAGTTGCTTAATTATATTTTTTCGAACAATTTTGATAACCGTGACTTTTTATTTTTTTAACAATTTGGATAACGGCGGCTTTGTTTCGAATAAGAATTGAGCAAGTGAGGAGAGATTTTAAGGGGCGATTGAACAAATCGCTGAGTGATTTTGAGGGGCGATTGAACAAATTGCTGGGCAACTCATCTTCAACCAATTTGATACCAGAATTTAAATGGAAATTCGTTTTTTTTTTCAAACTAAAAAATAGAATATATTAACTACTCAACCCACCCATATTAACTACTCAACCCACTAACTTAGTGAGAGAGGGAAATATATACCCTATAATTTTTTATTTTTATTCCAAAAATTCGATGGAGGTATTTTATATTTCAAAGTAGTTACAACCATTTTTCTAGAAAAATGAGAACCCTTTTCTCTTCTATGTCCCTCGTTTAAATAGATTAAAAAAAAACTAGTTGTTTGTGTTGTTTGTATTAAATTTTAAAGAAATAAATTAAAAGATAAATTAAATTTTAATAATAGATTTGTTGATATAAAAATTAAAAAAATAAAAATTAAAAATCATAAGACTACACATTGTTTTCTATTAAATTTTAAAGAAATAAATTAAAAGAAAAACTAAATTTCTAATAATTGAAATCGGTTTCAATATAATAAAAAAAAAAAAAACTACACCATAAGTTGTTTTTATTAAATTTTAAAGAAATAAATTAAAAGATAAATTAAATTCTAATAATAAAATTTGTTGATATCCTCAAATCATGAAGATTTGACTCCCTCCCTTATCTTTTCCAGGTAATCTTTCAACTATTCTTGAATATTTATGACTTTGATAATTAATGATGGAGAACAGGTTAATTTCATGGTCATATACTTTTCCTTTAATACGAGGGATTTTAGCTTGTAACAGTGAGAATTCTTTGCTTAAGGTTTTGATGCAGATGTGTGGATGTTTTGCTTAAGATTTTCATGCAGATGTGCGGATGTGCTAACAATTGATTGACTTATTCAATGTTGACTTAATCTAGCTCATTGATCATATCATTAGTCTCATTCCTTTTCTTATGTACATCATAAATGTATATATCTTCTTTAATCGGTTCACCCATGAACTAAGCATTGGACATACCAAAATCAATAATCAAGTCAATGGTCCCATCAATTATGACAAAACAATCCCTTTTTTCTTGTCAACTAGAGTTTCAGACTGGTTAATATTCCTTTCCCATTGTCTAAAGCTATATTGGTTTTCAGATGGTCAATATTCCTTTCCCAATTGTCTAAAGCTATATTGGTTTACAGTTGGTGAAGCTCTATGATCTTGGAAGGATACCCTAAAGCCAATTTATGCTAGGACTACCTTGAAACCAATTTCTTGAAGTCACTATGCACATATATATTGTCAATTATCTTTTTGGACATAACTTGAGAAAAGATATTTAGCAAACATCGTTGAACCTAAATTAAACTCAATTTTTGATAAAAACTATTCTTGATTTAACTTGAGTTGTTGATGAGCCTTCAGGGATTCTTCTTTAGAAATTTTAATATCAATGCTACCCATTTGAAGTTTTTTGTAACACCCCACACTGCATTTTCCTGATTTTACAAGTTCTCCAAGGTAAACATGAACTAAGAGTTACTATGATATGACCCAACTTCCATGTTCCAAGTATGGAGGTGGGGTCTATTAAATGAAAACTTACTAATACCTATTAGGGACACCTAATCACCCATATATTAAACAATAACCACGATGATTTGACCCTAAGTTGTAATTTTCTTTTTAACAGACTCTACCTCCCACTTGCACGCATGCCAAGGTATGCATGAGGCCAGAAGGCACTAGCTGCATGCACAAGCGTTCCTCTGTGTGGTTGCAACCCATTTCCCATTTCAAAGGGTGCACCTAGAAACCATGATCCAAATTTTTAGGACCAGTTCTAGGCCAACTTCCTAGAATTGCCCATAATTCTCCAAAATCACCTTAATCACCTATACGGGTCATTAGTCATTTTTCATGACTCAATTCCTTGTCAAACTTATGAAATACAATAAAATCATTTAGAAAAACACTTTGCGGTCAAGGTACTATTAACGGTGTTGGATACTGCCAACACAAAGGGGGTATCCCCAATGTGAAGTCCCAATTATACCTCAGACCATTTGGAATAGAAGCCACATTCAGAGTATGCCCCGACTTTGGTTTACTTAACGACTTTGGTTTACTTAAAGGTATGCATTGGCTTTAACTACAAGCATGAGGTGGTATTAAAGATTCCCTTATGAAGGAGAAAGCAAGTGTGCCTTGTGCATGTTCGATTGCCAATGTATTAAAATTCTTCTACTTCTGGGGTAAAATTAAATGAGACTCTGAAGAGAGAAGTAATAGTACTACCCAAATGGAGACACACATGAGAGAGAAAGACTCATCTAAAATCAAGCGAAATAATTCACAAGGATGCGACGATCATTATAAACATAACAACACATTTCCAATAAGGAGCATTGGAGTAACCGAAATAGTTCAACTAATCTAGTACTAATCAAAGTAAACATGAAACATAAACATTCAAAGAATAATCTAGAAACATTCACAATCTATTTATAACTTGAGAAATAATGGTCTATTTATAACTTGAGGAATGACTTTTAACATCCACATGACTCTTGAATTTCTAACTTCTAGTGACCTTTGGACTTCTACAACCTTTATACTTCCAAATGACTTTTGGAATTACGTATGACTTTTGATATTTAAACATGTCTTTTGGAATTTCATGACTCTTTAGTTCATACATGACTCTTGGACTTCCACCTATTTTTGTTGACAACGATTGAAATAATACATCATGTCATCACACTTGACATGTGGCTATATTTGATTACTACGACTAATAGTGACCAATGACATGGGACTTCTTTAGTGCTGATATGGTTTCCACTTTTGTATTCATTTCTTCAAGAAACTTCAATCGTTGATGTCATCACCCTCCAAAGGGTCCATGATGTAATGGATTCTTTTGGGTGCTTTTATCATCAAGGTTCAAGTGTACTCTTCGTTCTTCATTCAACTTCCTTCATTTTTTCTCTTTGCCCAATCTTCTTGTTGTTATAGCTCCAAATCTCACCCATGATATTTGTGATGCTGCATTTATGGCCTAGGGAAACCCCTCCTTCCAGACCTAGTGCAAATACTTAAAAAACATTGTTTTAATCCATATACATGACATTGCCCTAAGCTAAACACATGTGTACGCGGTCGACACTTACCTCATTCACAAATCTTTTTCCGCCCTCGCTAGTATTATCTGAAAGGGGAAGAGGTGACCGGTGTGCGTGATCCGAAAGTGTGGCCGCAATAACAGCCGGTTTCTCTATGGGCTAGTCCGCCTTAGCCCGACGATGATTTCCATTAGGGGCATCACTTGCGGTTATCTGTTCACAACCGTTACAAGTTCAACTCCACAAATAACAAATTATATATTTAATGTTTTTTAATTTTAATTTTAGATTAATATTAGTTAACAAATATTAGTTAGATTAATTTCAAAAATTTGGTTTTTTTTTTCAATATATTAACTACTCAACCCACCTAACTTAGTGAGAGAGGGAAATATATACCCCATTATATTCTCCACTTTTTATTTCTATTTGAGAAATTCGATGGAGGTATTTTATATTCCAAAGTAGTTCCAAACATTTTTTTAGAAAAATGAGAACCCTTTTCTCTTCTATGTCCCTCGTTTAAATAGATTAGAAAAAAAAACCTAAAACCACAAGTTGTTTGTATTAAATTTTAAACAAATTAAAAGATAAATTAAATTCTAATAATAGAAGTTGTTGTTATAAAAGATTAAAAAAAATAAAAATAAAATAAAATAAAATAAATAAATAAAACATAAGACCACAAATTGTTTCTATTAAATTTTAAAGAAATAAATTAAAAGAAAAGTTAAATTCTAATAATTGAATCTGTTCCCCGGCTGCGGGTGATTAAGGTGAGAGTTAATGAAGGGGCGGCCTCATTAAGAGGCAAGTGGCAGCCCGCTTCAGACAGGTGGACGGAAGCGTCTCGAGACAGCTTCCCCCATCCGGCACAGTTAAATGCGGCCTTAACTCCGCATGGGAGAATGATCACGTAGAGTGTTATATTCGTCGACCTCCTCCGCTTGACGATGCACTGTGAAGGGTTGGCAAAGGTTGGAATGGTTAGCGTCTGGTCTCGGTGTTCTGTAACCAATTTTTTCAGGTCATGGATGAGGGTGTTATGGTTGAGTGTGCCAAGATTTAGACCTCGGCCCTCTGCTCAGAAGGCCTTGGTCTTCACCCTGGGTCGCTCAGGATTCCTTGCTTGCTCACATTAGACGGCCCTGGTCTCTGTGCGTTACATCCGGCTTCAAAGTATTCGGGTTCTGAGCACTCCGCCCAGCGCGGCTCTGGTTTTTCCTTGTCTGCAGATTCAGGTGGTAAGTTCCAATCCTTTCCATTGTGTTATGTCTACTGTTATCCACTTACCTTGTCGGCTTCTATGTGGAGAAGGGCACATTCGGATTCCGGGTAGACTGGTGTGCGGTTTGGTCTCAGGATGCCGCGTGAGCGAATGCGACTCATTAGTCGACGGGGTGGCTCAAGGGGTGGCGCTAGAGGTCGTGCTTCTTCTCCACGATCCTCAGCCTCACTCGGCTCTCCCTCTGAGGAAATCAACTCACCAGGAGCTCGGCGGGGACGAGGCGGAGGGAGAGGGCGAGGAAGGACAGCGATGTGCTCGCTCGGCTCTCACCCTTCCACTTGATTCTGGTTCCCTTGCGTCTTGGATAAAGCCACCTATTATGTTACAGTCAGGCTCGAGAAATGTGAGCACACAGCCATGCCAGAAGTCCCAGTGGAGCCACGACCACCCTCGCCTGTTCAGAGCTCTCGACTGCAGCCTGCGGAGGCCTCGGGTGCGGTGACGGGAACAAGTGAGCCTGCACGGAATGATCCCCCCTACACAGATTCAAGCGCCTCTGATCCATACGCCTGTCCCGTGGTGGAGGAATAGCCATCCACCTCCATGGATGAGTAAGTCCTTTGTTTGGCTGCTCTTACAGCTTCAGAATGGCGACACGATGGTTTTGGATCGATTCTCGTTAACGTATGTTGTGTCTGTTATGTGTTTTATGTCGGGTATGTATGGAAGCTCCGTGTCTGTAAAATTCCCCCTCGCTTCGGCAGGGATAGGAAGCTATTTGGCATGTAACTAGTCTGTTATGGGTTCGGGTCTAGAGTCAGTGGACAATCTCTTCGTTCCACAGTTTTTTAGGTTCATGTTCAGTCACAGTAAGCTTAAATGTTTAGCGGCAGCCATCCTAGCATGGCAGATGTAATCCTTTGTAAATCTTTTTTGTATAATATATTAGCAGTAGCACAATTTACAAAAAAAAAAAAAAAACTGAATCTGTTCATATAATAGATTTAAAAAATAAAAATAAAAAATAAAAAAAAATAAAAAAACTTAACACCATAAGTTGTTTCTATTAAATTTTAAAGAAATAAATTAAAAGATAAATTAAATTCTAGTAATAAAATTTGTTGATATCCTCAAATCATGAATATTTGACTCCCCCCTTATTTTTTCCAAGTAATCTTTCAACTATTCTTGAATATTTATGACTTTGATAATTAATGATGGAGAACTAGTCTCCAGGTTAATTTCATGGTCATATACTTTTCCTTTAATACGAGGGATTTTAGCTTGTAATAGTGAGGACTCTTTGCTTAAGATTTTGATGCAGATGTGTGGATTTTTTGCTTAAGATTTTCATGCAAATGTGCGGATGTGCTAACAATTGATTGACTTATTCAATGTTGACTTAATCTAGCTTATTGATCATATCATTAGTCTCATACCTTTTCTTATGTACATCATAAATGTATATATCTTCTTTAATCGGTTCACCCATGAACTAAGCATTGGGCATACCAAAATCAATAATCAAGTCAATGGCCCCATCAATTATGACAAAGCAATCCCTTTTTTCTTGTCAACTAGAGTTTCAGACTGGTTAATATTCCTTTCCCATTGTCTAAAGCTATATTGGTTTTCAGCTAGTCAATATTCCTTTCCCAATTTTCTAAAGCTATATTGGTTTACAGTTGGTCAAGCTCTATGATCTTAGAAGGATACCCTGAAGCCAATTTATGCTAGGACTACCTTGAAACCAATTTCTTGAAGTCACTATGCACATATATATTGTCAATTATCTTTTTGGACATAACTTGAGAAAAGATATTTAGCAAACATCGTTGAACCTAAATTAAACTCAATTTTTGATAAAAACTATTCTTGATTTAACTTGAGTTGTTGATTAGCCTTCAAGGATTCTTCTTTAGAAATTTTAATATCAATTCTACCCATTTGATGTTTTCTGTAACACCCCACGCCACATTTTCCTGATTTTACAAGTTCTCCAAGGTAAACATGAACTAAGAGTTACTATGATATGACCCAACTTCCATGTTCCAATTATGGAGGTGGAGTCTATTAAATGAAAACTTGCTAATACCTATCAGGGACACCTAATCACGCATATGTTAAACAATAACCACGATGATTTGACCATAAGTTGTAATTTTCTTTTTACCAGACTCTACCTCCCACTTGCACGCATGTCAAGGTATGCATGAGGCCAGAAGGCACTAGCTGCATGCAAAAGTGTTCCTCAAAATTTCCCATTTCAAAGGGTGCACCTAGAAACCATGATCCAAATTTTTAGGACCAGTTCTAGGCCAATTTCCTAGAATTGCCCATAATTTTCCAAAATCACCTTAATCACCTATACAGGTCATTAGTCACTTTTCATGACTCAATTCCTTGTCAAACTTATCAAATACAATATAATCATTTAGAAAAACACTTTGTGGTCAAGGTACTATTAACGATGTTTGATACTGCCAACATAAAGGGGGTATCCCTAATGTGAAGTCCCAATTATACCTCAGACCGTTTGGAATAGGAGCCCCATTCAGAGTATGACTCGACTTTGGTTTACTTAAAGGGATGCATTGGCTTTAACTATAAGCATGAGGGGGTATTAAATATTCCCTTATGAAGGAGAAAGCAAGTGTGCCTTGTGCATGTTTGATTGCCAATGTATTAAAATTCTTCTACTTCCGGGGCAAAATTAAATGAGACTCTGAAGATAGAAGTAATAGTACTACCCAAATGGAGACACTCATGAGAGAGAAAGACTCATCTAAAATGAAGAGAAATAATTCACAAGGATGTGACGATCATTATAAACATAACACCACATTTCCAATAAGGAGCATTGGAGTAACCGAAATAGTTCAACTAATCTAGTACTAATCAAAGTAAACATGAACCATAAACATTTAAATAATAATCTTAGAAACATTCACAATCTATGTGTGAAAACATGTTTTATTGAAAGGATTAAATACTAAGAAAAAATCCCAATATACATAAATGTAATGAACACCACTAGCTCCAAGAGTGGAGCGTTAGGGCCACTACTTCCTCCCCAAAAGTACTAACTCTGTCTCTCTTTTCCTTGTGGGAGAAGTTGAGGTTAAAATTGCTTTACATGAGGAATAATGGTCTATTTATAACTTGACGAATGACTTTTCACATCCACATGACTCTTGACTTTCTAACTTCTAGTGACCTTTGGACTTCTACAACCTTTAGACTTCCAAATGACTTTTGGAATTACGTATGACTTTTGACATTTAAACATGTCTTTTGGAATTTCGTGACTCTTTAGTTCATACATGACTCTTGCACTTCCACCTATTTTTGTTTACAATGATTGAAATAATACATCATGTCATGACACTTGACATGTGATTATCTTTGATTACTAGGACTAATAGTGACCAATGACATGGAATTTCTTTAGTGCTGATATCGTTTCCACTTATGTCTTCATTCCTTCAAGAAACTTGAATCGTTGATGTCATCACCCTCTAAAGGGTCCATGATGTAATGGATTCTTTTGGGTGCTTTGATCATCAAGGTTCAAGTGTACTCTTCGTTCTTCATTCAGCTTCCTTCTTTTTTTCTCTTTGCCCAATCTTCTTGTTGTTATAGCTCCAAATCTCACCCTTGATATTTGTGATGTTGCATTTATGGCCTAGAGAAATCCCTCCTTCTAGACCTGGTCCAAATACTTAAAAAACATTGTTTTACTCCCTATACACGACATTTCCCTGAGCTAAACACATATGTACGTGGGTTTGTGTATACCCAACCCGCGTATATGTCTTAAAACACTTAAAAAAATTAAATCTCCTTAATTTTGGGCAGATATCATGGGTTTTACCTATTGATTACCTATTAGTGCCCGTGGCCCAACTGTTCCCAATGAATTCCCAACTCAAAAAATACTTTGGGAGAAGTATAAAATGCTTCAATGGGAAGGCCAAAGGGAGGAGATAATATAGAGAATTACTCTGCTGAGGTTATCCCTGATCAAGTCTGAAGATCCTTGTGCTTCTAGCACTTCCCCCACTACAGGGAACCCTTGTTTCCTTGAGTTATGATGTCATTTCACTAGTTGAGATATCTTTGTGTGAGTAATGGAAGGAGCCTTTTGAAGACTTGGGATTAGACGGATCAGTAGGACATTTCCGCTTGGAGGCAGTAAGAGGAAGATTCAGGTGATATCATTCCTTGCTTTGTTTTAGTTATCTGCAATAAAGAAACATTTGTCTTGTTCTTGAAATCAATATTCTTCATGCTTATGATGTTGTTGTTAGGGATTCCATATGAATAGTTATTTCCATGTATAACTAACCACCTTTCAATAAGTTATGAAGTTGATTTTTATATAATACTTTGTCTATATATTGTTATGCTCCTTTGAATTTGTTTTTTTACAGGTTCAAGGATCAAGAGAAGTTCCAAGAGGGTTTGGACCCTGGCTGGATCTACCTAAACGAATGACCCCAGGTGCACCTCTCTTCACATAGTTTTGTTATTTAAGTATCATGGTTGTGTGGAATGCTTGTTTTTTACTATAGATAACCCCTATTCTGCTAGGGTGTTGACCCAAAACCATAAGGGACTTTGTCCCTCAACACTTGTGTGTGCTTGTCATGATGTTTCTAGAATACCTGCATCTGCGATCAATCATGTTAAGCAATGGTAAACATTAATATATCTTATTCTACCATTTCTTATGCATATTTTGTTTTCATGCCCTTTCATTGCACTCGAGAGGGAAAAAGGGGATTCTATGAACATGGGCATAGTTGAAAGGCTAAAGGGGAAATTATTCATGGGTTCAACAGGTACTCATGTGCTCATGTTGGCTTGATAGGGCCTAACCTGAGTTCAGAGTTAATTAGCCAAAAATCCCTGTACTGCTGGCCCTTTTGGCAATAATGCACAGATCATGCAATGAGGTCCCACCCGAAGCAGTATGGGGGATGTTGGAACCAAGTTTCCACACCCTTTAGAAGTTTGACATGTCGCTTAGTCCAATGGTGAATCAGCTTCATGCAGGTCCCTTCACGCTCTCTCCCAACCTGTGATATCTTCACGATCGGCTATAATCACCTTCGAGGAACCCTAACTAGGGGCTTTGGTGCTTTCATGCTACTAGGGCAGTAATCTGTGCTTTCTTCCTAAGTTCTGTCGCAGAACTTAATTATATTCTTATAACGGTTAGCTAAATTCACATAAACAAATACTTTATCTTATATTTGCTTATTTAACATGTACATATAAGTTCACGCAACAATTAAACAATAACCTTGCAATTTATATCCAATATACTTCAATGCATAAAACAGGAAAAAGATACACATAATGATAAGAAACTTCTCTTTATTACTTCTTCAATCGGTTACAGACTCGACTCACCCTACGCACTCAGTTGCAGCGGTCCACGCACTCAGATGTAGACTACTAGGCCTCTGTGCACTCAGCTGCAAAGCCTTCTCCTACTCTACAACCCAAAGACTTGACTCTTCGCTTCAACTTAGACTCAATTCATCATCACTCATTGCTTAGATCTATCCATTTATCGATTGATCTCTCTTACAACTTAGAGCCTTACTCTATTTATACAATCCCATGGTCTGCAAACCATGGGTAGATCTTTCAAACTGACATTAGATTACAAAAACAAGGGTGGACAACCCTATGACTCTATTACGACTTCGCGCTCCGTGCCCATAGTTCGTAGAGTCTTTACATTGGACTTAGTCAAAACTTGGGCTTTAATCCCCAAAACATATCTTAGGGGGATCCCACTCCCAACAACTCAAGAGAGAGAGACAATCATGGCAAGGTGAATGGTGCAATTATAAAGGACAAAGAGGAAGGCTTCAACCTTCCCATGTGTGTTGTGCACTCAAGGTAGAGAAATATGGCCTAAGGCACACTCTTGAAGGCTAAAGGATGAGGCTTCGTGCCTTCTGAGTGTGCTCATGTGCTCAATAAAACAAGGAGTGTTCACCCATTCGAGTCGAAGGAGTTATATCAAGGAGGGCACATTCCTTCAGGTCGAAGGAGTGTACTCAAAGGAAACCAATGAGGGTGCATGACGCAAGTCCGAAGGTCGAAGGATGAAGCTTCATACCTTTGAAGTGTGCTCATGTACTCAAGAGACCAAAGAGGGTGCATGGTGAAATTCCAAAGGTTGAAGGATGAAACTTCGTGCCTTTCAAGCGCACTCATGCACTTAAGGAGGGTGAGTTAATTCAGGTCAAAGAAGTTCTCCCAAGGAGGGTGCATTCCTTTGGGTCAAAGGAGTGTTACCAAGGAGGGCGTATTCCTTTAGGTCAAAGGAGTGCACTTAAAGGAAGGCTTGGTTTTTGAAGGGCATGATTCATAATAAGGAATGGGAAAGGTGGATTAAGGGGTGAACTTTGTGCCCTTGGAGGGAACATTGAACACTTGTGAACAACAAAGGATGTTATCTAACCAACTCCCAAAATGGAAGATAATATAGATCAATGACTTCAAAGTCAGCCTCTTCGAGGGGGCAACATCATTTACATTACATAAATGAAGAATTCTTGGATGATACAAATGACAAGACCTCCTTTCTATATAATGGAGTCTAAGGGGTCATAATATAATCAGAGCCGACATAACAATAATAATGTAAGGTAACACCAATATCAATAGTGGGCTTCTATGGGGCACAATAATAACAATATGCAGACTACATGGGCACAACAATATAATACGAGGGTTGCACTAATAATAATAAGGGGTTACACTAGTACTATAGGGACCTAACATGCCCCTCTACTTCAAACATTATTGTCCTCAAGGCATGGGTAGTTGTTAATGCTTTTGTATAAAATTCTCATTGTCCCATGTGGAATATTCAGTAGGTAAGTTTTTCCACTTGATGAGATACTCTAAAATAGATCGATTTCATAGCTGTCAGGTTCTTGTTTCTGTGATTGCTTCAAGTTCCAATATGATTTTTCTTTCGTTTGAACTGGGAGATTGTCTACTATAACCTTCTTTAATCATGAACTGGGGGCACTTGGGAAGATGTGGAAAGCTCCAATTTATATGCCATAGTACCAATCTTTTGCAGCAGCTTGTAAGTACCATAGTACTTTGGTGATAATTTATTATCCTTCTTAGCTTGCTTGAGGGACATGTGTCTATATGGTTGTGTTCGTAAAAATACCCAATCGCCTATATGAAAACTTCTTTTTCTGTGATGTTGATATGCCTATTGTTTCATTTGATTCTGTGTGAAACTGAGGTTATTCTTTTTCTTCTTGATATGTCCTTCTATCTTGAGAGTTTGAGGAGTGGTAATTCCTACCAATGCATTAAAATATATGGTCGGATTCATTTCATCTTTCTATGGGGTTGATTCCTAGTGTATATCCTCTTCTTTTGACGTTTCTTGATCCTTTTCTTCCTCCTCTTCACAATCAATGTAAAATAATTTCTTCTCAACACACTTATGACCTTTAGTGTATTTGTTATTAGAACTATAAGAAAGGCCATTTTAACCTTTTCTTCCAATTGTTGTGGTGTCAACCTTGTAGGTTGTGGAAGGCTAGGAGCAACAACACTTCCATCTTTATAATTGTGAGTTGTAGTATTTCTTGTTGCCATAATTTTTCTTTCATCTTTTCTTTCCAGCCTAAATGCATTCTCCAACGAATCAGGTTCCCAAATACTAACCTCATGTTGAATTCTATCCTTTAAAGTCCCTATGAAGACATCAATACTCTACTTCTCTGAAATATCATTTACCCTTATATTCAATTTTAGAAGTCCTCAATGTGCTCTGCCATTGAACCCTTTTGTTTGAGATTTATAGATTGGCTAAAGAATGTGTTTCTCTTTGTATCCTCATAATGTGGTATCATTTCCTTCATGAAAATTGACCAAGTGACAAGTGGTTATGAGAAAAAATCCCTTTATACCAAGAAAATTGATTCGGATCTAAATATAAATATGCAATACATACCTTTTGTAATAGTTACACATCATATAGATCAAAATATTTCTCCATATGTAGTATCCATGTTATGGGATCCTTGCCATCAAATTTACTCAAATTGATCTTTGGAATATGGTGGGTCTTCAATCAAATGTTAGATTCTAGGAAATCATGATTAGCATTTATTTTTTTCTCATCATGAGTTTCCTCTACTACCTCTTCCTCATTGTGAGGTCTTTCTTGTAGTAACTTTGTTCCACCTTCCTTCAAACTTTCCATGTATTTCTTCAAATATTCCATGTATTTCTTCAAATATTCTTCCATACCATTGATATTATCTTCCATGGCCCATATAAAACTATTTATCTTAGGCTTTTTCACATTCTTCAAATCATCCATCCAATTTTTCTTACTAGGTGTTTTTATTTTCTTGATTTGAGTCATTATTTTTCTTGCTTTTAGGAGATCAATATTTAAATAACTGTAACTCTGTAATTTCAAATCTTCAAGTTCTGAAATTTTGGCCTGTGGTATCCCTCCAAGTCCTATTTCTAACCCAGTATGTCTGATCAATATTGAGTTCTCCAAAGAAGAGTTATGCTAAATCTCCCATGATGACCATATTATAGACTCGTTCAGTAGAGAAAACTTGTACGAAGTTCCATGTGTCATTGTTTCGACCTTAGGACCTAAAACTAATACATAGAAAACTAATGGTTGTCCTCTTTCTGTAACCTTTTATTAAATTTCATTCTAATTCTCAGAGAGAAATGTATGATGATTTTCCCTGGGTCACCTGTTTGGGATGTAATTCAAGAGCGTACAAAAACCCTAAATGTCTTAGCCCATATCTCTGAAAATATAGCGAAAAAAGATTTGAAATTTGGGTCCATTATTCATAAAGATTTCGCCTCAAATGGGTTTTAATTTCAGAGTTTTAAACTTCGTAGAAAAAAAATATAGTAAAAATTCCACAATGACTTGTTTGCGATGGAACTCTAGAGCTTGCAAAAACCCTAACTTCCTCAATTCATATATCTGAAAATTTAACAAGACAAGATCTAGAAATTTGAATCCGAGGTTTAGAATGATTTTGTCTCAAATGGGTTTTTTTTAGCTTATGAAACTTTGTATAGAAAATGTTATATCGAAAATTCCACAATGGCCTGATTGGAGTAGCAAAACCGTAGAATCCAAAGCTCTGATACCAAATGTTATGTAACCAGCTCACAAAATAGAAGAAAAGATAGATAAACGACTTCAAAATTAGCCTCTTTGAGGGGGAAAACCCCTTTACATTACACCAATGAAAAATTCTTGGATGATACAAAGGACAAGACCTCCTTTCTATATATGGGATTCTAAGGGGTCATAGTATAATAAGAGCTGACATAACAATAATAATGTAAGGGCATAATAATAATAATAATGGGCTTCTATGGGGCACAATAATAACAATATGGGGGCTACATGGGCACAAAAATATAATAAGGGTGTCGCACTAATAACAAGAAGGGGTTACACTAGTAATATAGGGACCTAACAAAGGATCCTTGATCAAGGCTTCAGGGTGCACTCATGTGCTCTTGGCCTCAATGGGTTTGTTTTGAAACCATAGATTTGTCTAAGTCTTGGATATACGAAAAGGGGTGAGCGTAATTAGTTTAAACATAAAACTAGGTGTGACTCTTATCGACTCATCGAGAAAACCTATAAAATCTTTAACAATGATAAATATATGTCAAAATCTTTAACAAGGCCGAATCGTGAATGAATAAAAGATGAGAAGGGAGTTGATTGCTTCTTGTTTATATACGTACAAGGGACGCAGGAGAGGCGGTGACCCGTGTGCGTCATGGCCCCAATAACAGCCGGTTTCTCAGTGGGCTGGTCCGCCTTAGCCCGACGATGATTTCCATTCGGGCCATCACTTGCGGTTATCTGTTCACATCCGTTACAAGTTCAACTCCACAAATAAAAAAATATATATTTAATGTTTTTTAATTTTAATTTTAGTTTAATATTAGTTAATATTAATATTAGCTTAGATTAATGTCAAAATAATTTAAATTGAAATTGGTTTTTTTTTTTTCAAATTAAAAATAGAATATATTAACTACTCAACCCACCTAACTTAGTGAGAGACGGAAAGGGAAATATATACCCATAATTTTCTATTTTATATTTCTATTTGAGAAATTCGAGAGGGAAATATATATCCCATTATATTCTCCATTTTTAATTTCTATTCGAGAAATTCAATGGAGGTATTTTATATTCCAAAGTAGTTCCAACCATTTTTATAGAAAAATGAGAACCCTTTTCTCTTCTATGTCCCTAGTTTAAATAGATTAAAAAAAAAAATCCAAAGTAGTTCCAACCATTTTTATAGAAAATGAGAACCCTTTTCTCTTCTATGTCCCTAGTTTAAATAGATTAAAAAAAAAAAACCTAAAACTACACGTTGTTTGTATTAAATTTTAAAGAAATAAATCAAAAGATAAATTAAATTTTAATAATAGAATTGGTTGATATAGAAGATTAAAAAAAATATAAGTTTCGTAGGTATTGGAAGTTTCCGGGCGTTCAACGATTCATTACACGTGAGTGTTTTCGTCATACACTCGTATGCAGGTACACTAGCAATTGTCTCAAAAGGTACAAAGAGAGGCTGATAGGGTTATTAAATTGGAATTGTTGAATTTTTCTAGAAGAGTTAATTCGTTTGTAGAAAATCTTGTTTTCTTGGACTGCATCATTGTGCAATTACTTTTCTTTAGATGTTTTGTTTATATATATATTACAAGGAACACATTGAATGTCTTATTTCATTTTAGAGTGAGTTAATTACCCAAAATTAAGAGGTTAAGTTAATTACCAAAAATCAAGAAACCTCTATAGATGGCCAAGCATATACGAAGAATATATCTCATTCATATGCAATACCAAATCCATCCTTTCTTTTCTCTGAAAAAAAATTCAAAAGCATGAACACATGCCATTTCATATGCACAATAAACCCAACTTCTGAAATTTCAATGCTTGGATGCATCCCATTCATATGCTACAGTAACAGAACCACAAGAAACAAAACCCCCTGACTCGTTAATACATTATCTACTCAGAGAGAGGTAAGACGAAAGGACAACACTGTCTACAAATCCTCCATGTCTCTGAAGGAGATGAGGACTGTGACCCATTAATGCATTGTCTTCTCAAGAGTGCGAGGTAAGACTAAAGAAAATCACTAGCTACGGATGTTTCATGTCTCCATAAGGCCTTGATAAATCTTCGTTTATTTTGTAAATACAATAATTTGATTGCATTTTAACATTGTAAATACTAAAAATGAGCCCATAAAGAGCAAATAATCAAGAAGGAAATGCCCCAATCACAGATTGGAAATTAGGAATGGTGATTTCCAAAAGCTGATAGGGTTATTAAATTAGCATAAACAAAAACGATAAATTTGCATGATGATTTGATGTCTGAAACGTCAAACAAAGCCGCACAACCTTGTGATTTTAAATATGACCAAAAAAAATTTAAGTTTGGTTGAAAATTGACTACCAACATAACCCAAGATCCCTGGGATATTTGATTTTCACCATCCTTTTAAATTGCAAATTTATAATTCGTATTAATAATTTGTTGCCTTGCTAGTATTCTTCTCTCTTCCATATCCCATGCCCATCTAATTACAGTACCAATATAATGGTTTTAAAAGAATAATGTGTTTGCTATTTTGAATTAATTATTTGTGGTTTTATAGCATAGATGTTGCCAATCTGCAAGTTTTTTGCAGATTAAAGAGGAAATTGTCACAGATTTGTGAAGTTCAATTTCTGATTTCGAGCATCTTCTTTCAAATCTGAAATTTAGGCTTGTTTGTGCAGGGATATAAGTTTTAATGCAGATTGCGGCAAGTTTCTATAGTACATTTGAAGTGTCTTATTAATGATTTTAATGGATTTTTGCTTTAAATAGGGCTGTCCCCTTGGACCTATCACGCACTAGTTCCAAAGAGAGAAGAGTGGTGTTGGTGGCAGCGACAACACTGCTTGTTGTCCACGTGGGGCCCTTCAAAAGAAGGGACCACTTTGGGTGCTGACAAATCCCACATATATTTTACTGTTATGGCAACCTGTGATCATAGTCTACCTCCAGGTTGTATAACATTACACATTCTGCAACTTAAATCAATAATCTCTATAAGATTAGTGGAACTAGTCTGAAGAAAGAAACCTTCCACTCACTTTAATCAATAAAATCAATATGAAAATGAATGAAACAGGTTGCCTTTTATGCCAAAAGTAAAAACATGATATAAATACTTAAACACTTTTCAAGCGTTTCCTAGATTCTATTCAAAGCTAGCAAACACAAGCACAATGATGTTGCTACGTTCATTGCTTGGATACAACCTAACAGGCCAAAATATTCAGCACAATGATAACACCCCCAACAATCAGAAGCAAACCTCAATCATCATGTAATTAACATTCAAAAGATAAGAAGGTTATGGTCAAACTAACAACAACAGGTTATTTACATAAATACCAGTAACAAACATTTTACAAATTTCCACACACAGGCAATAAACCAATCAACAAGAACGTTACTCCATAATTAAATTTTAGAGTGCAATGTGTGATGGCCAACCCACATGAAACTGAGTTCAAAATTTCATTCTACATATACAATCAAATTACTTAATCCTTTATTGGTTGCTGAAAATATTTTGTTGCAAGGAACTTTCACATGTTAGCTCAATCTTAACATTACTTTCTATTCTTTTGGGAACATTATTATTTCCCATCAAGCCTAAAACAACATGATATCCTTGTCAAATTGCATTCTACATTTTTCAAACAACAACAAAAAATATGATTGATTGCCACTATGGCAATAAAAATGCTTAAAACATAAGATGAAGTTTGTAAAGTAAACACAAGATTTGAGATCTTAAGTCATTGCTAGAATTAAGACGACATATAATCCACAATCTTAAAACAATCAAAATGCATCTACCTCAAATACAAATAAAACATCACCTTTGCAAAATAATACCACCAGTAAACAATTCAGGCGGGATTACTTAAATGTTTAAAAATGTATTAATTTGTGTATTAAGGATTAAAAGCAAATCACAGTTACCAATATGATTATATATGATTATAACAATTAGAGGAAAAATTATTAAATCCTAGCAATGAATAACTATTATCTCTTACCACATTTAGGCTTTTCAGTTGTATTAAATACTATGGAAACATATTAATTAATTTAATAGTTTCCATTGTGTGATGGTGTACGAATGACAAGGTAATTCCATCATAGAATATAAGACATAGGATCTTCCAAACAAATTTAAAAAGGTCAGTAATACCATTTATGAACCAATTGATAACTTGTGTTGTTTACAATTACCTTAACCAATGCTCTGTTAATGGTCACAATTACAAAATATTCAAGTCAGTATCATCCCCTTTGTTAAGATAACTTTATTTCTCAAATAGTACTCCCTTTATGAGGATACAGTCTCCATCTTCATTCTAAACCATTACTAGTTTTCTGTAAGTAAGATGGGTTTCAGATTCAGTTGCAAATCAAAAACTTTCTGGGTAGATTACATGATGCTCACAATTTTAGGAGTATGGGAATAAAATATATACAGAGATGATGGATGAAAGATAGATTTTGGAATGACATGGCTTGGAATAAGTGAGAAGGAATCCTTCCAAGGGCTTCATCACGATGATGGGAAGACGGTTTATAAATATACATTTCCGTTTTCTTGACGTAACATCTGTAAATGATGTGACAAGAAACTTCTCCCTCATTCCCCTATGTCAACATAGTTGCAAGCAGCGAGATATTCAACAGACAGTTACACTTCATGTTCCGCCTTTGCTACTTAACAATAGAATAACTCTTAGTGAGACCATTTCATTAATTTATCTTAAGACCATGGGGATATTTGAATAATAAATCCTCGAACTAGTTTTGTAATTGGAAGCCAGGCTTTTTGGAAGATATAGTAGAAATTCATTACAATTGTTGATAGTAACTTTATAGCAATATTTTCATTTAAGCAAATAACGAGAATATCTTGTGCAGACTAAAAAGCAGGAAGGAATTCTGGTTACACATATATTATCATAGAAATCTCAAGTTGTTTATGTGTTCATGTATGAGTTTGCCATGCCCTGTTCTTAATAAGTTGAATCGAATATCCACGCTTTCCGAGTAAATGCGAGATATATGAAACTACATTTAGGCTTTTCAGTTGTATTAAATACTATGGAAACATATTCATTAATTTAACAATTTCCACTATGTGATGGTATATGAACGACAAGGTAATTCCATCATAGAATATAAGACATAGTATCTTCCAAACAAATTTAAAAATGTCGGTAATACCATTTATGAACCAATTGATAACTTATGGTTTTTACAATTACCTTAACCAGTGGTCTGTCAATGGTCACAACTACAAAATATTCAAGTCAGTATCATTCCCTTTGTTAAGATCACTTTTTTTCTCAGATATTTCTCTCTTTGTGAGGATACAGTCTCCATCTTCATTCTAAACCATTACTAATTTTCTGTAAGTAAGATAGGTATCAGATTCAGTTGCAAATCAAAAACTTCCTGGGTAGATTACATGATGCTCACAATTTTAGGAGTATGGGAGTAAAATATATACAGAGTTGATGGATGAAAGATATATTTTGGAATGATAGGGCTTGGAATAAGTGAGAATTAATCCTTCCAAGGGCTTCATCGCGATGATGGGAAGACGGTTTATAAACATACATTTCCCTTTTCTTGACATAGCCTCTGTAAAGGATGTGACAGGAAACTTCTCCCTCACTCCCCTATGTCAACATAGTTGCAAGTAGCAAGATATGTCAACTCTATTATGATGTTAACAACCGTAGAGTAGTGTTGCAAAAATTCAGCGGTTACAATGAATTCTTACAATAATGCCACTGCATAGCAATTTGCAGTACAACTGTTTTTCATGCCACATAGGCAGTGCTAAGGCAACCTTACAAGTGGTAAAGAGGGATACATGAATCTGAACATTTGAGAATATCGAAGATGAGATCTATATGAACTTGCAGAGGGACCTCCCCTCGTCTGTCGGGTGTTATAAGAGTTGCAACTTTGACACTTGTGTGCAATAATGTGAAAATTTACTTTAGAAGTTACTCCACAGTCATTGCATAAGATCCAAACCTGCTCAAATGACCGACGAGAAAGTGGTGAGGTATTTTCTCTCACGCTACTAATGGGCTCTAAAATATGCCTCCAAATTATACCACATTAACATCAGACAACTTACCATTTTGTTCTTGTAAGCTTCAGGCATTGGAGTCAAAGCAACCAACATGACAAAAAAAAATATCAGTATCCACTCAAGAAGCTTAAAAAATCAATTGCCATTGGACGAAAGAAAATTTCAGAAATATGAGAAATCAAAATTAGCAAGAACACATATAATAAGCTACTCTTTATACAACCCATTGCAAGTTGACTTCAAGATGTTCATCTTGTCGAAAATATCTACCTCTCGGTCAAGTTTCTCCCACAATTTAGACATATCACAGACAGATTTGGAGCACACTGGACAAGCAAATCTGGAAAGGGCAAACAAACATGTCAGAATGTCAAGACATTTGAAATAAAATTAAAGCTGCTACAAACTGTGACCACAGATCGCTGAAGAAGGTACCATCAATGGGCATATCAGTGCAAGTATATCTAGTATTGTGTAATAGTATAGGTAGACTGGAAACAAGAGGTTGTGAGCGAGGGCACAAAACAAGCCACATATGAAACTTACTGAAGTGTACCTACAGGATAATGCTTTAGGACGGTATTGCATGTAAAGCCATAGGTGGACAAGAAGGGGATTATTGATCATGTGGAATAAAATCTCAATACAGGGATATGACTATTCCAGAATTCTGATAGACATGAGTAAAACTAACTGATCATTAAACAAAGTCAACTGATTTTTGATGGACATGAACAAAGTCAACTATTTGACTTTTATCATATCAAGCATATCAGGCATTATACTATAATAAGATAGCTTGCCATCACATATATAACAACTACAAGTCAGAGATGGCACACAAGGCAGGACACTAAAACCACTGATGTTGTTTGTATAAGAGCAAGAGAAAAATAACACAAATGCACCCGGTATAGCTAGGTAATCCGAAGCTAGCTCTAGAAGTGGGTACTATTGGTTGGCTTTTATATTCCTCTGCTTCCCCTCTCTCCGTTAGAAACCCTGAGCATCCATACCGATGAAAATGAATCCATTACTATCTTTCTATGCTTTTGCGTTAGAATATAAAGGTCAGGTGCACTGGTTTCGTCATATCTCTCTACAGTTGGAAAGAGCCCGAGTGCTGAAGGCGGTCAATGGACTATGTGTGCATTGCGAGGCCGAATTCACAGGCATCAAGCGGTGGAAAGCCAGGAAACACGCCAGATTGACGTGGGACGTTGCCCCCCATGGCAAAGAAGAGGTTGGTATGTGTGTTGTGGTGTCTTTGTGGTTTTCTCCAGATATTGGGTCAAGGGTTTGAGCTTCTTAGAGACTGGAAAATCCCCAACTCAACTGAACTGCTCTCCGAAACTTCTACCTATAAATCTATGTGCAGATGCCGTTGTGGAGCCGAAGCAATTAGCGTGTAGCCACTTCTTTTGTTTGAAATGTGTGCCAAAGGTGAGATAAACAAAGCACTCATTTGCATTATTAAATCAATATATTTTTGAAAGAACATATATAATTGATTCAGGCTGCCATTTCTATGAATTCTGTTGGTGCAGGTAATTAAATTGTCTAAGGAGTGCCCTATCCATGTGCAACACAAGGGTAAGATACAGAAAGTTACGGCACATATTTCTTCTCAAACAGTGCGGAAGTCTCAGCTGAGTATATTCTGGCCTTCCGACTGTGCCCCAAAATAAGCCTTCACCATTTAGGTAAACTAAAATCGGTTCATGCACTAAAAACAATAAATTTTTGCACAAATATTTGATTCAAATAAGAAGGATTTTAACGGCTTAAAGGCCGTGATCTTCCCTCCTATACTACATAGAGACAAAGGAAATTGTCAGATCCATCCAAGAAAGACCTTCCTGGAGTTCCATTCACAGAATATTATAAATCAATAAGAGATTTTGATAGCCGTTGTTTCTTCATTGTTTCTATAAACAATAACCTGCCATGCCACAAGATGGTAAAAGCATTCCTAGTGTTAGTGCTTCTATAAACAATAACCTGCCATGCCACAAGATGGTAAAAGCATTCCTAGTGTCGTCTCAATGCACCGCCACTCGCAATAAAAGGATAGAGAAAAATTACTGCAGTTCTAAAATATGTTTGAAAATATGAAAGGTAAAGAATTTGGAGGGCTACGCTTGCAAGCATGAAAGAAAGAGTGTCACAAATGCCTCAGGTTCGACCCTGGCGCAACTTACACAATACCTTCAAATACTTCTAAACTACAACAAGTATACAAGATTTTAGAGGCTGAAAATTTTCCTTTAACAGTATACATGCACATATTATAGATTACAAGGTTTCAGAAATACGATTATAATGAGAGCTAGAAAACTAAAATGAAAACTTAAACTACAACGCCGCGCAAAGGATCGCCATAAATTCCCATTCTTAACCAACTCTGAAGTAGGAAACAAAGTATCAAGGATCTGTCTGAACACAATAAAACAAAATAGTTAGACAAGTACCACCGCTAGAACAGAGTACCAAGCAATTCATTTAAATGGGTCGCCAATTAAGCTAACATTTTAATGAGAAAAGTGACACGTTACCTTGAAGTTGTGGGCAATTTCCCTCACAATCCTTTTGAAATGGCAGCTTTCGAATTAGAAATTCCGTGCTCTTATGATACTTTCAAATTTCTCTGTTTTAAACAATTTGCAATAAGATACATATACTGTAAAGAAAACATTGTAAACATAACAATAGAATCCAAAGCAAATTTACACTGCCTGTACATACTGAAGAGCAAATGTTTGGGGACGATATCTATGAGGCTTCTTCACACCAGTTGTGGGAGAAGATTTAGGAGCAGCCTAATTTAATAAAGGAGCTTCAGAATAAAATGCCACAATAAAAACAACACGCCTCAATTGACTCCACCAAAGATGCAACGGAAAAAATATAGGAAAGTCGTTACCTTTGTTGCGAGCTGCTTCCTCGGAGCCTTTCCTCCTGTAGATTTTCATGCTGTCTGCTTCGTACCAGCCATGATTCATAGAAAAGAGCGATCTACAGCATAGAGAGCAAGAACGAAAGCATAAGACCAAAGCCCAAACATCAAAATAGAAATTCCAAAACCACACCAAAAAATTACTATCAATCTCTTTCAAAAAAACGCCACAAGAGGTCCTAATGTTAAACTTCCATCTCTGCGCTAGTGTGTCGGGTGGAATTTATTTTACGCATTATTAAATGTTTCATTTGCTTGGCAATTAACTTACCTTCGTGAAGATTTCGTGCGAAAAAGCACCGCATATCAAGTCTCGGAAGCTGAAGTTAGGTACTGTGATAAATGCTTTTGATGACAGCGTACCTTCCGCTGATCAAAATCATAATAAAATTAAATGTAAATCTTGAAGAACAAATTTATCATTGAGATCAAAGTTATTAGACTTGGATGGATCATAAATAGTCATATCACTTGTAAAAGAAATTTCATCAAACAATGAATTTGGCAGATGGTATTGCCTGATCTTTACAGTGCTGATTCAAGGACAGAAAGTAAATGCAAAGAGAAATCTAAGAAGAGGAAAAGATGGCTGAAAAACAACCAAAGAAGTTGAAAACATGGCTTAAAGCTACAAAGGAAGCCATCATGTCGAATCCAGAAAACACCATTTGATATCCAGGACATATATAGAGACAACACAAAATACAGCACACCTGTTCAAGAATAATACCCACTTGCATACAATACAATTTAACTCTGATATTAAATGATTTTACTAAATTTCAGACCACGATCCACAATCGCATGAGGCAACAATGTTCATTCACACATAACAGAAACTATTTAATTAACCTCTGATTTCAGGGTTAGCCAGCATATTTCAGGTTGAATTTAGTTTAAACAAACTATGTAGTAAAATGGTTAAATCTACTATATCTACTGGTAAAGTGGTGAAAAGTATACAGCAGAATACAAAAACAAACCAACATAAAATACATTCATCTGTGTCTTGCGGTCATGCTTTACTTTGACATCATGACTATCCCTGGAGTGTTTTGCAACCTACTTCTACATGGAAACCATTCTACTTTGCTCTGTCCAAACATCATTTTATGAAAGTCAACCATGATTTACTTGTATAAAAATTATTCTTAAGACTGAAAGCCTAAATTATGTCAATTGCTTTTCCTAAATGAGGTCAAAAAAGTTCCTTTGTAAGCCGATAAAAAATGTAAGGGAGAAATCTAATAAAGTCTAATAATGTCACCTATATTGCTGTGAAAGCTAAGAAAATGAACAGAAAGCATGGAGTACGTACAGGAGACCAAAATTTCAGTGGATATGAATATATTGGTAGGCCTACATATTAATAAATATTGAGGAAAATTTCTTCAAAAAGAATGAAATTAATCCTTATAATGTAAGTTATAATGCTGCCAAAGCTAAGCACATGCCGAGAACAGAATCCATAAAGGATACATAAAGTACAGATGATCTGAATACATAACTTTTCCGAAACTAACAAAAACACCATGTCACTTGTATCCAGTCAAGTCCAAAACACCAATGCTCTGCTTTGCAGCCTCGGTAGCTCAACTCCACTTAAGTCGCCAAAAAAGTCATAAGACTACTCTGCTAAGAAAGAAAATGAATCAGGCTATGTCAGGTTCAATAATTTAATAACATTTTCTGCCTGTTTATATCGTACATAAAAATTATCTTGGAGGCATCAAAACAAAACACAATTATATTGAATACAATAAATACAAAACCATGTATGATTCCCAAGGCACTCTCAGAGCCCATCTGGAAAAGAGATATCACATAACGTCTGCAGCACTAATAATCTACGTTGCATTGGCTTCAGGAACAGAGGAAAAAGAGGGTAGGGAGAGCAAATATTCAAAAAATGGAATGCACACCTCCAAAATTCAGGGGATATCAATAATATTTATATATATGGTATTCACCAAAAAACATGAATGATGAAACATTGAAGGAGAATTAAATATCCGACTGGCAATCACGATATCAAAAATATGAAATTTAAATATCATAATACAACATCCAAACAGAAATCACAGAAGTGAATAAGATGTGGAGTGCAAGTTAGAGCAACGCTTGTTTAGGCATTTACCCACCAGTCCCCAAGTTCCCAGCATGATATACAACCCGATGTCCTCAAATTATCTAGGATCATGGGAACTGCCCCTTCAAAATATATATATTCCAGACCAGAACACCAATAGCATTCTTATGGCATTCCAAAGTTCACAAAATGTAGGATTGGAAGGTACATCAATTTCGTAAAGAGGACACATCTAGTACGAAAATATAGGGAAAAGAATAAATCAACTCTTAGATTTAATGTCAAAATTTCAATTCAAGATTGGATATCTAAAAATATAAGGAAAAGAATAAATCAACAAAATTTCAATCCAAGATTTGATATCTAAAAATAATGATTCTTAACTTCAGCTTTTTTATAAAAAAACAAGATCCATCTTAATCGCACATCCAGATCCAATCCATCTTTATCCCCTATCTTTTAAATTATACGGTCAGATCCTTACATTACAAGGATTTCAACATGAATTCAGATTCTTACATTAAGAGGATTTTAACATGACTTTTTTATTCATCTCGATGGTTAATAAACCAATGTTAAAATAAATCTAAGATATATAAGGCTTTCCCTCAGATACTTAATTGATCTAATATTAAAATGAATCTATGTTAGTAAAAACCAATCAATTTTTGATCCTTAATTAAAACGGATTTAATATTAAAATGAATCTATGTTAGCAAAAACCAATCAATTTTTGATCCGTAATTAAAACAAATCTATGTTAGTAATTAAAATGAATCTATGTTAATAGAAACCAAACCATGAAAATGGAGACCAAGCAAACCCAAATACAAAAAACTACGATAAATGCTGGAATAAAATGAACAGCCATCAAAATTGCTTAGATCCACCAGGAGTAAATTATTGTCCATACCTCCCAAGGAAGCCCAATATGAATCAACAAGCAAACCCAAATACAAAAAACTACGAAAAAAGCTGGAATAAAACGAACAGCCATCAAAATTGCTTAGATCCACCAGGAGTAAATTATTGTCCATACTTCCCAAGGAAGCGCCCATATGAATCAAGTTTCTTTCCTCTATTTTAAAAACTTTTCATGTTAGCGGTACAGATAATAAGCATAATTTAATTTGGGAAAAAAAATGACCCAGGGTTTCAAACTTTTTCCTGGTGAACCTATATAAACTTTCAAGGTCTTTTAGATATGAGTAACAACAATATCCCTTCTAATCAGCTATGTCCAAATGAAACACATATGGAAAAATTATAAGCCCTAATTTATATCATTTCCCATTATTGATATAACCCTTAGAAACCCTAGCATGGCCCTTTTAACTATTTTTCATAGACTTCAGAGGAAGTAAAAAAACAATTTGAAAGACAAACATACCTCAAACATGGCTAACCACCGGGGGCTGGGATCCACCACCACCGAGGAAGGACAAGAATCCGACCGCCGGCTCCTGCTCGTCCAAAAACAGATCTTCAGGAACCCTAAATGCACCATGCACGCAAACGATCCCCAATCCAACCATAAGAGCCGAGATGAACAATGACCCAACATTCGTCAGAAACACGACAACAATGGTGAGCACCGTCATGATCCCGAGAACCTCCCTGTCACTGTAGGTCCTGTTGAGTAGCACTAGGGGCTCCGTCCTGAGAAGATAAAGGAAGATTGAGCCCCCCAGCAGAGCGACAAGGAGGAACAATGATACAGGGTGTGAAACGAGGCTAAAGGCCAGCACCCCGCAGAGAAGCAGCAGGGAATTGACGCGGAAATACATCCAGTTCATGCGGATCCTGCTACTCGCCTCCGCCAGCGACTCCGGCTTTGTCAAGGTGCTCCGGTCCACCATCTCCAGCCATGGCCTCCGCTGCGACAGGGCATTGCGGGCACCTTCCGAGATCCTGGCTAAGAAGGCTCGAGCCGCGGGTGTCACAAGGCGTTAAGCTTCCGAAGAAAACGACACGAATTTAGCTGCAGAACTGCCTTCACGAATATCCATGAATACACGACGCTGCTCGCTCGCAGAACTCTGTGGTTATGCCCGCTCTACTCCGATGCCACGTGTTAGCTTGAGATTTCAAAACTCTATGGTTATGCTGCTCTATTCCGATACCACGTGTCAGCATGAGAAACAAAGGGACAACGAAAGTCCCTTTCAAAGGAAGGCCTATCGGCCTAATTATTGATATCCAAATTACCTGAAAACATCAGGAAAATTTAGAGTGTTTATGGCATAAATATTTTAAAAATAAATAAATAAATGCATACTATTGAATTTTTCTCTGTTGCAGTTGAAAAAAAAATAAATCGCCACAGCTGTAGTTTGTGACTTGTGTTATATATAACTAATTATTATAATTTACAATTAAATTATTTTAAAGTTAATTTGGGTTTAGAGATAATATAGTTAAGAAATCAAATTTCTTTAAGCTTAAACTTATTTTAGAATGAAAAATAAATTCGATCTCTATACTTAATAAATCTGGAATTTAGATTAATCCACACACTCATCTAAATATCAATTTATCATAATGAAATTGATTCAATATTTTATTTTTTAAAATAAAACTCAGAAATCTAATTAAATGAAAAATATTATATGTTATATATTTAATATAATTATTCATCGTTTTATTTTTAACATTATAATAATATTCCGAAAAATTGTTTAATTACTAAAATCACCCCCATATATATATATATATAATCATTTTAAAATTTGACTTCAGTATTTATGATTCAGAACATCAAACATTTTGAGGATGCTTTGCTTAAGATTTTGATGCAGATGTGTGGATGCTTTGCTTAAGATTTTCACGCAGATGTGCGGATGTGCTAACAATTGATTGACTATTCAATGTTGACTTAATCTAGCTTATTGATCATATCATTAGTCTCATACCTTTTCTTATGTACATCATAAATGTATATATCTTCTTTAATTGGTTCGCCCATGAACTAAGCATTGGGCATACCAAAATCAATAATCAAGTCAATGCCCCCATCAATTATGACAAAACAATCCCTTTTTTCTTGTCAACTAGAGTTTCAGACTGGTTAATATTCCTTTCCCAATTAACTAAAGCTATATTGGTTTTTAGCTGGTCAATATTCCTTTCCCAATTGTCTAAAGCTATATTGGTTTCCAGCTGGTCAACCTCTATGATCTTGGAAGGATACCCTAAAGCCAATTTATGCTGGGACTACCTTGAAACCAATTTCTTGAAGTCACTATGCACATATATATTGTCAATTATCTTTTTGGACATAACTTGAGAAAATATATTTAGCAAACATCATTCAACCTAAATTAAACTTAATTTTTGATAAAAACTATTCTTGATTTAACTTGAGTTGTTGATTAGCCTTCAAGGATTCTTGTTTAGAAATTTCAATATCAATGCTACCTATTTGAAGTTTTTTGTAACACCCCACACCACATTTTCCTGATTTTACAAGTTCTCCAAGGTAAACATGAACTAAGAGTTACTATGATATGACCCAACTTCCATGTTCCAATTATGGAGGTGGAGTCTATTAAATGAAAACTTACTAATACCTATCAGGGACACCTAATCACGCATATGTTAGACAATAACCACGATGATTTGACCCTAAGTTGTAATTTTCTTTTTACCAGACTCTATCTCCCACTTGCACGCATGCCAAGGTATGCATGAGGCCAGAAGGCACTAGCTGCATGCACAAGTGTTCCTTTTTGTGGTTGCAACAAAAATTTCCCATTTCAAAGGGTGCACCTAGAAACCATGATCCAAATTTTTAGGACCAGTTCTAGGCCAACTTCCTAGAATTACCCATAATTTTCCAAAATCACCTTAATCACCTATACGGGTCATTAGTCACTTCTCATGACTCAATTCCTTGTCAAACTTATCAAATACAATAAAATCATTTAGAAAAACACTTTGTGGTCAAGGTACTACTAAAGATGTTTGATGCTGCCAACGTAAAGGGGGTATCCCCAATGTGAAGTCCCAATTATACCTCAGACCATTTGGAATAGGAGCCCCATTCAGAGTATGACTCGACTTTGATTTACTTAAAGGGATGCCTTGGCTTTAACTATAAGCATGAGGGGGTATTAAATATTCCCTTATGAAGGAGAAAGAAAGTGTGTCTTGTGCATGTTCGATTGCCAATGTATTAAAATTCTTCTACTTCCGGGGAAAAACTAAATGAGACTCTGAAGAGAGAAGTAATAGTACTACCCAAATGGAGACACACATGAGAGAGAAAGACTCATCAAAAATCAAGTGAAATAATTCACAAGGATGCGACGATCATTATAAACATAACAACACATTTCCAATAAGGAGCATTGGAGTAACCAAAATAGTTCAACTAATCTAGTACTAATCAAAGTAAACATGAACCATAAACATTCAAAGAATAATCTTAGAAGCATTCACAATCTATGTGTGAAAACATGTTTTTTTGAAAGGATTAAATACTAATAAAAAATCCCAATATACATAAATGTAATGAACACCACTAGCTCCAAGAGTGGAGCGTTAGGGCCACTCTTCCTCCCCAAAAGTACTAACTCTATCTCTCTTTTCCTTGTGGTAGAAGTTGAGGTTAAAATTTCTTTCCATAAGGAATAATGGTCTATTTATAACTTGAGGAATGAATTTTCACATCCACATGACTCTTGAATTTCTAACTTCTAGTGACCTTTGGACTTCTACAACCTTTAGACTTCCAAATGACTTTTGGAATTACGTATGACTTTTGATATTTAAACATGTCTTTTGGAATTTCGTGACTCTTTAGTTCATACATGACTCTTGGACTTCCACCTATTTTTGTTTACAGTGATTGAAATAATACATCATGTCATCACACTTGTCATGTCACTATCTTTGATTAGTAGGACTAATAGTGACCGATGACATGGAATTTCTTTAGTGTTGATATGGTTTCCACTTATGTCTTCATTTCTTCAAGAAACTTCAATCGTTGATGTCATCACCCTCCAAAGGGTCCATGATGTAATGGATTCTTTCGGGTTCTTTGATCATCAAGGTTCAAGTGTACTCTTCGTTCTTAATTCAACTTCCTTTGTTTTTTCTCTTTGCCCAAACTTCTTGTTGTTATAGCTCTAAATCAATTTTTGATCCGTAATTAAAACAAATCTATGTTAGTAATTAAAACGAATCTATGTTAGTAGAAACCAAACCATGAAAATGGAGACCAAGCAAACCCAAATACGAAAAACTACGATAAATGCTGGAATAAAACGAACAGCCATCAAAATTGCTTAGATCCACCAGGAGTAAATTATTGTCCATACTTCCCATGGAAGCCCAATATGAATCAATAAGCAAACCCAAATATGAAAAATTACGAAAAATGCTGGAATAAAACGAACAACCATCAAAATTGCTTAGATCCACCAGGAGTAAATTATTGTCCATACTTCCCAAGGAAGCACCAATATGAATCAAGTTTCTTTCCTCTATTTTAAAAACTTTTCATGTTAGCAGTACAGATAATAAGCATAATTTAATTTGGGAAAAAAAATGACCCAGGGTTTCAAACTTTTTCCTGGTGAACCTATATAAACTTTCAAGGTCTTTTAGATATGAGTAACAACAATATCCCTTCTAATCAGCTATGTCCAAATGAAACACATATGGAAAAATTATAAGCCCTAATTTATATCATTTCCCATTATTGATATAACCTTTAGAAACCCTAGCATGGCCCTTTTAACTATTTTTCATAGACTTCAGAGGAAGTAAAAAAACAATTTGAAAGACAAACGTACCTCAAACATAGCTAACCACCGGGGGCTGGGATCCACCACCACTGACGAAGGACAAGAATCTGACCGCTGGCTCCTACTCGTCCAAAAACAGATCTTCAGGAACCCTAAATGAACCATGCGCGCAAACGATCCCCAATCCAACCATAAGAGCCTAGATGAACAATGACCCAACGTTCGTCAGAAACACGACAACAATGGTGAGCACTGTCATGATCCCGAGAACCTCCCTATCACTGTAGGTCCTGTTGAGTAGCACCAGGGGCTCCGTCCTGAGAAGATAAAGGAAGATTGAGCCCCCCAGCAGAGCGACAAGGAGGAACAATGATACAGGGTGTGAAACGAGGCTAAAGGCCAGCACCCTGCAGAGAAGCAGCAGGTAATTGATGCGGAAATACATCCAGTTCATGCGGATCCTGCTACTCGCCTCTCCTAGCGACTCCGGCTTTGTCAAGGCGCTCTGATCCACCATCTCCATCCATGGCCTCCGCTGCGACAGGGCATTGCGGGCACCTTCCGAGATCTAGGCTAAGAAGGCTCGAGCCGCGGGTGTCACAAGGCGTTAAGCTTCCGAAGAAAACGGCACAAATTTAGCTGCAGAACCGCCTTCATGAATATCCATGAATACACGACGTCGTTCGCTCGCAAAACTCTATGGTTATGCCCACTCTACTCCGACGCCACGTGTTAGCTTGAGATTGCAAAACTCTGCGGTTATGCTGCTCTATTCCGATACCACGTGTCAGCATGAGAAACAAAGGGATGACGAAAGTCCCTTTCAAAGGAAGGCCTATCGACCTAATTATTGATATCCAAATTACCTGAAAACATCAGGAAAATTTAGAGTGTTTATGGCATAAATATTTTAAAAATAAATAAATAAATGCATACTATTGAATTTTTCTCTGTTGCAGTTGAAAAAAAAATAAATCGCCACAGCTGTAGTTTGTGACTTGTGTTATATATAACTAATTATTATAATTTACAATTAAATTATTTTAAAGTTAATTTGGGTTTAGAGATAATATAGTTAAGAAATCAAATTTCTTTAAGCTTAAACTTATTTTAGAATGAAAAATAAATTCGATCTCTATACTTAATAAATCTGGAATTTAGATTAATCCACACACTCATCTAAATATCAATTTATCATAATGAAATTGATTCAATATTTAATATTTTATAAAAATAAAACTTCAGAAATTCAATTAAATTGAAAATATATATGTATATATATTTAAATTATAATTATTCATTCGTTATTATTTATAACAACAATAATAATATTCCGAAAAAATTGTTTAATTACTAAAATCACCCCCATATATATATATATATAATCATTTTAAAATTTGACTTCAGTATTTATGATTCAGAACATCAAACATTTTGAGGATGCTTTGCTTAAGATTTTGATGCAGATGTGTGGATGCTTTGCTTAAGATTTTCACGCAGATGTGCGGATGTGCTAACAATTGATTGACTATTCAATGTTGACTTAATCTAGCTTATTGATCATATCATTAGTCTCATACCTTTTCTTATGTACATCATAAATGTATATATCTTCTTTAATCGGTTCACCCATGAACTAAGCATTGGGCATACCAAAATCAATAATCAAGTCAATGGCCCCATCAATTATGACAAAACAATCCCTTTTTTCTTGTCAACTAGAGTTTCAGACTGGTTAATATTCCTTTCCCAATTAACTAAAGCTATATTGGTTTTTAGCTGGTCAATATTCCTTTCCCAATTGTCTAAAGCTATATTGGTTTCCAGCTGGTCAAGCTCTATGATCTTGGAAAGATACCCTAAAGCCAATTTATGCTGGGACTACCTTGAAACCAATTTCTTGAAGTCACTATGCACATATATATTGTCAATTATCTTTTTGGACATAACTTGAGAAAATATATTTAGCAAACATCATTCAACCTAAATTAAACTCAATTTTTGATAAAAACTATTCTTGATTTAACTTGAGTTGTTGATTAGCCTTCAAGGATTCTTCTTTATAAATTTTAATATCAATGCTACCTATTTGAAGTTTTTTGTAACACCCCACACCACATTTTCCCGATTTTACAAGTTCTCCAAGGTAAACATGAACTAAGAGTTACTATGATATGACCCAACTTCCATGTTCCAATTATGGAGGTGGAGTCTATTAAATGAAAACTTACTAATACCTATCAGGGACACCTAATCACGCATATGTTAGACAATAACCACGATGATTTGACCCTAAGTTGTAATTTTCTTTTTACCAAACTCTACCTCCCACTTGCACGCATGCCAAGGTATGCATGAGGCCAGGAGGCACTAGCTGCATGCACAAGTGTTCCTTTGTGTGGTTGCAACAAAAATTTCCCATTTCAAAGGGTGCACCTAGAAACCATGATCCAAATTTTTAGGACCAGTTCTAGGCCAACTTCCTAGAATTACCCATAATTTTCCAAAATCACCTTAATCACCTATACGGGTCATTAGTCACTTCTCATGACTCAATTCCTTGTTAAACTTATCAAATACAATAAAATCATTTAGAAAAACACTTTGTGGTCGAGGTACTACTAACGATGTTTGATGCTGCCAACGTAAAGGGGGTATCCCCAATGTGAAGTCCCAATTATACCTCAGACCCTTTGGAATAGGAGCCCCATTCAGAGTATGACTCGAATTTGATTTACTTAAAGGGATGCCTTGGCTTTAACTATAAGCATGAGGGGGTATTAAATATTCCCTTATGAAGGAGAAAGCAAGTGTGCCTTGTGCATGTTCGATTGCCAATGTATTAAAATTCTTCTACTTCCGGGACAAAATTAAATGAGACTCTGAAGAGAGAAGTAATAGTACTACCCAAATGGAGACACACATGAGAGAGAAAGACTCATCCAAAATCAAGCGAAATAATTCACAAGGATGCGACGATCATTATAAACATAACAACACATTTCCAATAAGGAGCATTGGAGTAACCAAAATAGTTCAACTAATCTAGTACTAATCAAAGTAAACATGAACCATAAACATTCAAAGAATAATCTTAGAAGCATTCACAATCTATGTGTGAAAACATGTTTTTTTGAAAGGATTAAATACTAAGAAAAAATCCCAATATACATAAATGTAATGAACACCACTAGCTCCAAGAGTGGAGCGTTAGGGCCACTCTTCCTCGCCAAAAGTACTAACTCTATCTCTCTTTTCCTTGTGGTAGAAGTTGAGGTTAAAATTGCTTTCCATGAGGAATAATGGTCTATTTATAACTTGAGGAATGACTTATCACATCCACATGACTCTTGAATTTCTAACTTCTAGTGACCTTTGGACTTCTACAACCTTTAGACTTCCAAATGAATTTTGGAATTACGTATGACTTTTGATATTTAAACATGTCTTTTGGAATTTCGTGACTCTTTAGTTCATACATGACTCTTGGACTTCCACCTATTTTTGTTTAAAGTGATTGAAATAATACATCATGTCATCACACTTGACATGTCACTATCTTTGATTAGTAGGACTAATAGTGACCGATGACATGGAATTTCTTTAGTATTGATATGGTTTCCACTTATGTCTTCATTTCTTCAAGAAACTTCAATCGTTGATGTCATCACCCTCCAAAGGGTCCTTGATGTAATGGATTCTTTCGGGTTCTTTGATCATCAAGGTTCAAGTGTTCTCTTCGTTCTTCATTCAACTTCCTTTGTTTTTTCTCTTTGCCCAATCTTCTTATTGTTATAGCTCTAAATCTCATCCATGATATTTGTGATGCTGCATTTATGGCCTAGGGCAACCCCTCCTTCCAGACTTGGTCCAAATACTTAAAAAACATTGTTTCACTCCCTTTACATGACATTGCCCTGAGCTAAACGCATGTGTACACGGGTCTGTGTATACCCAACCCGCGTATATGCCTTAAAACACTTAAAAAACTTAAATCTCCTTATTTTTGGGCAGATATCATGGGTTTTACCTGCTGATTACCTATTAGTGCCCGTGGCCCAACTATTCCTAACGAATTCCCAACTCAAAAAATACTTTGGGAGAAGTATAAAAAGGCTTCAATGGGAAGGCCAAAGGGAGGAGAGAATATAGAGAATTACTTTGCTGAGGTTATCGCTAATCAGGTCTGAATATCCATGTGCTTCTAGCACTTTCCCCACTACAAGAAACCCTTGTTTCCTTGAGTTATGATGTCATTTCACTAGTTGAGATATATTTGTGTGAGTAGTGGAAGGAGCCTTTTGAAGACTTGGGATTAGACAGATCCAGAGGACGGTTCCTCTTGGAGGCAGTAAGAAAAAGATTCGGGTGATATCATTCCTTGCTTTGTTTTAGTTATATGCAATAAAGAAATATTTGTCTTGTTCTAGAAATCAATATTCTTCATGCTTATGATGTTGTTGTTATGGCTTGCATATGTATAGTTATTTCCATGTATAACTAACCACCTTTCAATAAGTTATGAAGTTGATTTCTATATAATACTTTGTCTATATATTGCTATGCTCCTTTGAATTGGTTTTTTTGCAGGTTCAAGGATCGAGAGGAGTTCCAAGAGGGTTTGGACACTGGTTAGATCTACCTGAACGAAGGACCCCCAGGTGCACCTCTCTTCGCATAGTTTGCTTATTTAAGTATCATGGTTGTGTGGAATGCTTGCTTTTTACTGTAGATAACCCCTATTCTGCTAGGGTGTTGACCCAAAACCCTAGAGGACTTTGTCCCTCAACACTTGTGTGTGCTTGTCATGATGTTTCTATAATCCTTGCATCTGCGATCAATCATGTTAAGCAATGATCAACATTAGTATATTTGATTCTACCATTTCTTATGCATATTTTGTGTTCATGCCCTTTCATTGCACTCGAGAGGGAAAAAGGGGATTCTATGAACATGAGCATAGTTTGAAAGACTAAAGGGGAAATTATTCATGGGTTCAACAGGTACTCATGTGTTCATGTTAGCTTGATGGGGCCTGACCCAGGTTTAGAGTTAATTAGCCAAAAATCCCTGTATTGCTGGCCCTTTCGGCAACAATCCACGGAGCATGCACTGAGGTCTCACCCGAAGCAATATGGGGGGATGTTGGAACCAAGTTTCTGCACCCTTGAGAAGTCCGACATGTCACTTAGTCGAACTGTGAATCAGCTTCACGCAGGTCCCTTCGTACTCTCTCTCGACCTGCGATATCTTCACGATCGTCTATAATCACCTTCGAGCAACCCTAACCAGGGGCTTTGGTGCTTTCATGCTGCTACGGTAGCAATCTGTGCTTTCTTCCTAAGTTCTGTCGCAAAACTTAATTATATTCTTATAACGGTTAGTTAAATTCACACAAACAAATACTTTATCTTATATTTGCTTATTTAACATGTACATATAAGTTCGCGCAACAATTAAACAATAACCTTGCAATTTATATCTAATAAACTTAAATGCATAAAATAGGAAAAAGATACACAGAATGATAAGAAACTTCTCTTTATTACTTCTTCAATCGATTACAGACTTGACTCACCCTCTGCACTCAGTTGTAGGGGTCCACGCACTCAGTTGCAGACTACTAGGCCTCTGCGCACTCAGCTGCAAAGCCTTCTCCTACTCTACAACCTAGAGACTCGACTCTTCACTTCAACTTAGGCTCAATTCATCATCACTCATTGCTTAGATCTATCCATTTATCGATTGATCTATCTTACACTTATAGCCTTGCTCTATTTATACAATCGCATGGCCCGTAGACCATGGGTAGATCTTTCAAAATAATATTATATTACAAAAGCAAGGGTGGACAACCCTATGACTCTATTATGACTTCGCGCTCCGTGCCCATAATTTGCGGAGTCTTTACACTGGACTTAGTCAAAACTTGGGCTTTAATCCCCAAAACATGTCTTGGGGGGATCCCACTCCCAACAGCTCAAGAGAGAGAGACAATCATGGCAAGGTGAATGGTGCAAGTATAATGGAAAAAGAGGAAGGCTTCGGCCTTCCCATCTGTGGTGTGCACTCAAGGTAGAGAAATATGGCTTATGGTACACTCTTTAAGGCTAAAGGATGAGGCTTCGTGCCTTTTGAGTGTGCTCATGTGCTCAATAAAACAAGGAGTGTACACCTATTCGAGTCGAAGAAGTTATATCAAGGAGGGCACATTCCTTCAAGTCGAAGGAGTGTGCTCAAAGGAAACCAATGAGGGTGCATGATGCAAGTCTGAAGGTCGAAGGATGAAGCTTCATACCTTCGAAGTGTGCTCATGTACGCAAGAGACGAAAGGGGGTGCATGGTGCAATTCCAAAGGTTGAAGGATGAAACTTCATGCCTTTCAAGCGCACTCATGCACTTAAGGAGGGTGAATTAATTTGGGTTGAAGAAGTTCTCCCAAGGAGGGTGCATTCCTTCGGGTCAAAGGAGTGTTACCAAGTAGGCCATATTCCTTTAAGTCAAAGGAGTGCACTTAAAGGAAAGCTTGGTTTTTGAAGGGCACAATTCAAAATAAGGAATGGGAAAGGTGGATTAAGGGGTGAACTTTGTGCCCTTGGAGGGAACATTGAACACTTGTGAACAACAAAGGATGTTATCTAACCAACTCCCAAAATGGAAGAAAAGATAGATCAATGACTTTAGAATCAGCCTCTTCAAGGGGAAACCTCCTTTACATTACATAAATGAAGAATTCTTGGATGATACAAATGACAAGACCTCCTTTCTATATATAAGAGTCTAAGGGGTCATAATATAATCAGAGCCAACATAACAATAATAATGTAAGGGAACAACAATATAAATAGTGGGCTTCTATGGGGCACAATAATAACAATATGGGGACGACATGGGCACAACAATATAATACGAGGGTTGCACTAATAATAATAAGGGGTTACACTAGTAGTATAGGGACCTAACATGCCCCTCTACTTCAAAAATTGTTGTCCTCAAGGCTTGGGTAGTTGTGGATGCGTTTGTATAAAATTATCATCATCCCATGTGGAACCTTCAGTAGGTAAGTTCTTCCACTTGATGAGATACTCTAAAATAGATCAATTTCGTAGCTGTTGGGTTATTGTTTCCATGATTGCTTCAAGTTCCAATATGATTTTTCCTTCCTCATCAAGTTCAAACAATATTGTTTGAACTAGGAGCTTGTCTCCTATAACCTTCTTTAATCATGAACTAGGGGTACTTGGGAAGATGTGGGAAGTTCCAATTTATATGCCATAGTACCAATCTTTTGCAACAGCTTATAAGTACCATAGTACTTTGGTGATAATTTATTATCCTTCTTAGCTTGCTTGAGGGACATGTGTCTATATCATTGTATTCGTAAAAATACCCAATCGCCTATATGAAAACTTTTTTTGTTGTGATGTTGATATGCCTATTGTTTCATTTGATTCTGTGCAAAACTGAGGTTATTCTTTTTCTTCTTGATATGTCCTTCTATCTTGAGAGTTTGAGGAGTGGTAATTCCTACCAATGCATTACAAGATATGGTCGGATTCATTTCTTCTTTCTATGGGGTTGATTCCTGGTGTATATCCTCTTCTTTTGATGTTTCTTGATCCTTTTCTTCCTCCTCTTCACAATCAATGTAAAATAATTTCTTCTCAACACACTTATGACCTTTAGTGTATTTGTTATCAGAACTGTAACAAAGGCCATTTTAACCTTTTCTTCCAATTGTTGTGGTGTCAACCTTGTAGGTTGTGGAAGGCTAGGAGCAACAACACTTCCATCTTTATAATTGTGAGTTGTAGTATTTCTTGTTGCCATAATTTTTCTTTCATTTTTTCTTTCCAGCCTGAATGCCTTCTCCAACGAATCAGGTTCCCAAAGATGAACCTCATGTTGAATTCTATCCTTTAAAGTCCCTATGAAGACATCAATACTCTGCTTCTTTGAAATATCATCTACCCTTATATTCAATTTTTGAAGTCCTCAATGTGTTCTGCCATTGAACCCTGTTGTTTGAGATTTATAAATTTTCTAAAGAATGTGTTGCTCTTTGTATCCTCATAATGTCGTATCATTTCCTTCGTGAAAATTGACCAAGTGACAAGTGGTTATGAGAAAAAATCCCTTTATACCAAGAAAATTGTTTTGGATCTAATTATAAATATGCAATACATACCTTTTGTAATTGTTACACATCATGTAGATCAAAATATTTCTCCATATGTAGTATCCATGTTATGGGATCCTTGCCATCAAACTTACTCAAATTGATATTTGGAATATGGTGGGTCTTCAATCAAATGTTAGATTCTAGGAAATCATGATTAGCATTTATGTTTTTCTCATCATGAGTTTCCTCTACTACCTCTTCCTCATTAGGAGGTATTTCTTGTAGCAACTTTGTCCCACCTTCCTTCAAACCTTCCATGTATTTCTTCAAATATTCCATGCCTTTCTTCAAATATTCTTCCATACCATCAATAATAGCTTCCCTTTCCCATATAAAACTATTTATCTTAGCTTTGATCACATTCTTCAAATCATCCATCCATTTTTTCTTACTAGGTGTTTTCATTTTCTTGATTTGAGTCATTATTTTTCTTTCTTTTGGGAGATCAATATTTAAATAATTGTAACTCTGTAATTTCAAATCTTCAAGTTCTGAAATTTTGGCTTGTGGTATCCCTCCAAGTCCTATTTCTAACCCAGTATGTCTGATCAATATTGAGTTCTCCAAATAAGAGTTATGATAAATATCCCATGATGACCGGATTATAGACTCGTTCAGTAGAGAAAACTTGTATGGAGTTCCACGTGTCACTGTTTCGACCTTAGGACCTGAAACTGATACATAGAAAATTAAAGGTTGTCCTCTTTCTGTAACCTTTTAGTAAATTTCATTCTAATTCTCAGAGAGAAATGTATGATGATTTTCCCCAGGTCACCTGTTTGGGATGTAATTCAGGAGCGTACAAAAACCCTAAATGTCTTAGCCCATATCTCTAAAAATATAATGAAAAAAGATCTGAAATTCGGGTCCATTATTCATAAAGATTTCTACTCAAATGGGTTTTAATTTCAGAGTTTTAAACTTAGTAGAAAAAAATATAGTGAAAATTCCACAATGACCTGTTTGTGACGGAATTATAGAGCTTGCAAAAACACTAAATTCCTCAATTCATATATCCGAAAATTTAACGAGACAAGATCTACAAATTTGAATTTGAGGTTTAGAATGATTTTGTCTCAAATGAGTTTTTTTTAGCTTATGAAACTTTGTGTAGAAAATTTTATATCGAAAATTCCACAATGGCCTGATTGGAGTAGCAAAACCCTAGAATCCAAAGGTCTGATACCAAATGTTATGTAACCAACACACAAAATAGAAGAAAAGATAGATAAACGACTTCAAAATTAGCCTCTTCGAGGGGGAAACCCCCTTTACATTACACCAATAAAAAATTCTTGGATTATACAAAGGACAAGACCTCCTTTCTATTTATAGGATTCTAAGGGGTCATAGTATAATCAAAGCTGACATAACAATAATAATGTAAGGGCATAATAATAATAATAATAATGGGCTTCTATGGGGCACAATAATAACAATATGGGGGCTCCGTGGGCACGAAAATATAATAAGGGTGTCGCACTAATAACAAGAAGGGGTTACACTAGTAGTATAGGGACCTAAAAAAGGATCCTTGATCAAGGCTTCAGCGTGCACTCATGTGCTCTTGGCCTTAATGGGTTTGTTTTGAAACCATAGATTTGTCTAGGTCTGGGATATACAAAAACAGGTGAATGTAATTAGTTTAAACATAAAACTAGGCATGACCCTTATCGACTTATCGAGAAAACTTATAAAATCCTTAACAATGATAAATATATGTCAACATGCTACTTTTTACACATTCCCAAAGTACCACGAGTGAAGTGTGTGTGTGACTGTGACCCAAAAGTGTCATTTTATAACAAAAATGATGTTATGACCATGAAATGAACCTAAATATTTTCTAATCAATGTGAGGGCATTTGGGATAATTCAAGGACACTTGAAACTCATAGAATAACATGATGTGACACTTGGTGATCAAGGAAACACTAGGTACGATGATGATAGTGGGCTCCAAAATTCAATTGTAGTGAATTTTTGGTGGGTGTTGTAGCAATGACAACACTTGGCCAAACATTAGGAGGACTTCAAATTATCTATACAATAATAGATTTTAGTTAAGAGTCAAACATTTAGGAAGTATTGATTACCTCTATTTCCCCCTTTTGACATGTTTTTATACATATCATCTCACTAAATTTCTCTACCCATTTGAACACATTTAAAAGATACACCCTATCACAATTGTTTCAGTATAGGTAAGGGTAATGTGCAAGGTGATTTTATGATATTAAAAGTATGAGTTTTCATCTATGGTGTTGCTCCACTACCAAGAGACTTGGACAGTACCCCAACAAAGCCACTAGAGGAGCACAAATGTTGCTTCGCTGCCAATGAGCCTGTACAATACCCAAGTGAAGTCACTTACTTCACATCCCTATGCAGGAATACTTTATCTTATTTCACCTTTTATATATTTATTTAATAAAACGATGCATTGACAGATATTATTTTCAATAGGTAGAAGAGGAATCACAACTTATTGAGAGTAGAGGAAGTTGCCCCTTCAGAAAATTATTTTAAGACCTGTTGGGCCTCAAACCTGCACTCATTTACCCATCCTCCCAACAGCCTTTTCCTACTCATTTCCTTATTTTTTCATCATTTCCTTCATCAACTTGTTCAATTCATTGCATTATAGGACTTTTTAACATGATTTGCTAATTATGCTAATGGTTGACTGTTGGTTTAGATTTTTGGTCCAAAGTGCTGCATTTCCGCAGCTGTTACAGGTTTCCGTAGCCAAGTTCTGATTCCGCAGCCGATCCCAGATTCCGCAACCATTTTCTTGTTTGCTATGATCTAGGTGTCCTCCAGAGAAAAGATCGACATGGGAAAGTTTGCATGACTGTGTACATGGTGCGTGCGCTGTCAGCTCAGCCAAACTGGCCGTCTACACCCCTGGTCAACGTGGAGGTAGCTCTGGTCAAATGGCAAGGTTGCAAACGGTGGCACGGCTCTGCGTGTTCAGTTGGAGCACGTAAGTCACAGCTGGCCTCTTCTTCAGCCATGAAGACTGCAGGAGACAAGAATCCAACATCGGATTTATTAAACCATGATGACCGTTCCCTAGATCTGTGCACGGTGCTGCTGAACGTGTCTTTTTCCTAGCTGTTAGATAGCTTAGTTTATGCACAGAACAGTTGATGTTCTTGCTATAAATAAAGCATTTCTACACGCTGATTAGTTAGTCTTTGAAAGTTAATATTTTGTTGCTGTAAACTTTGTTTTGAAGACCTTTTTATAAAGCGTTTACGCTCTCCATTGTGTTTTGTTATGAGTTGATTTAATTCAAAGAAGATAGTTATGTTTCTATCTGCGTAGCTGATCTTTTAATTGGTTGAAGTGGATGGAGGGCCCCTGTCTGCTACAACCATTGTACAGTAGCCTTTGAATTTACTTTCCTACATTTCTTTATCTTTAATTGATTATGTATATTAATGTACAGTTTTGAATTACGCTGCTTTACATTTTTGTACTTTTCATGACTGATTAGTGTGTTTTTACAGCTTTGATTAGGAGCCTGGGACAGTGTGCTTTTACTTCTTTTTAACACTAGTGGCATCTGAAGTTGTCTTATCTAAAATGTTGACTTTCGTTCTGATTTCCTTGCTTAGTTAGTTCTTTACTTAGTTTACATTGTCAAGTTTTGTCAAGTTGCTAATCTCTTAATGGTTCTGTTTATCATAATTCACTAACTTTTATGGGACCAAAACATCATCTAATTGCAACTTGGTTTATTTAGTTTTAGACTCATATTGCTAATTCACTACTAACTCTTTTTCACATGATCAATTTAAAGGCAGAATGTTAAGGGAGAATTAAGTAGTGTGATTTGTCACTTAATTTTTGGATTTCTAGAGTAGTGTTTTGCTTTCAGCTGAGTTAATGTAGATATCATTTTCATTCTTATCAGCAGTAAAGGTATTGGACTAGTGGCATTAGTCTTTTGTTTAATGCTTTACTTTCATTTGATGCTTTAATTCCATTTCAAGTCATTGTTCAAGTTTTCTCTTTAAAATTCAAGAAGAATTTAGAAATCATCACATACACACACATTCACTCACTTGTTTATAACTTCATCACATCATATTAGGAAGATAATTTAGACATAAACTAAAAACGACAAAAAGAACTAGGAAATGCTACTTAAGTATATATTGTACACTTCACTTCATCAGCTTACGAGCCCCGGGTTGACAAATTATGATAGCAATTTAGACAACACTAAATTGACCAAACAAACACTTAGCTAACCCTAGATGCTAAAGTCCAGTCAAGATAGCTAAAAAGTAAGTCCATTCAAGATAGCTAACAAGTCCGTACAATTAAATGTAAACGAATGATCAAAAGGAAAAGTGACCCATCAATTGAAAAATGTATATCTCATTACATGGATTGAGTAGATAGCAAATAATACAATGGTAGAAAGAGATGGAAAAGATCATGATATGAGTAACCTTAACATTTAACAAATTAATTTGTCTAGTGATTTTTATTAATAACAAAGAACCAGTTATAAGAAATTTGATTTCCAAAACTTAAATTATTTTTCTTTCAATAATATTGATAATTTAGTAACAACAATGTGATTTACTCATTTAAAAAAAGTTTAAAAAGCCTATTTTTGTCTATAAAAATTATAAAGATTAGTAAAATTTTAAATTGTAATTTTTTTAATGTGAAAAAACTATATGCTAATAAAAGTTTTTTTTAGCATATGAATTTTTAGTTATTCTTATCTACATATTTAAATTTTATTGAAAAAAATAATTGAATATTAACTTATTATCCAAATGTATTTTAAATATATATATATATATATATATATATAAACACTCAAGAAAATCCCAAAAAAATATAATCAAAAATTACCTATTATAGGTTCAAAGAATAAAAATTGAAATCAGAAGGTGTGTAAATAAGACTCATGGAGGTAAAAGCATGATTGAGGACTTATCCATATAAAATATAAATAAACTTAATGTTACATGAATTTAGATCAGATAACGATAAATGACCGTCGATATTTACTTCTAAGTAGTAAGCACGTTAACAACAAGAAGATTCTGATATAGTGGTTTAAGCGCAAACCATTTTTAACTCATGTCGTTATTCTATTGATTGCTGGTTTTTAAAACACGAGTTAACACCGCTTAATGTTTCACCTGGTTTCGAATGCCAACTCAACAATACGTGGAAGTAAAACAATTCTGTACATTTTTTAAAAACGGAGTATTTCTATCCATGGTTTTTACCACGGATAATAGATACTACAAAAATGGATATTGTGTGGTGAAGTTATATCTTACAGTCAGATTGCTACCTCCTCATTGACATTGAAGTTCTCCCCACTAGGTTTGCAACAATAACCCAATACAGGTCGTTACTAGCAGCGTAAGACTATACAGGTCGTTACTAGCAGCTTAAGAAAATGTTGTGGGCAAAAATTGCCGAGGCTTTCAATTTAATTGCATAAAAATGGACAGCATGATATATGAGACCAAGATTTCCTCCCTGCCTTAGAAATAAACATGGTTCAATATCTGGTCACGAGGAAAGGATTGCAGTCCAAAAGAAAGAAATTTTAGCCATACATTTTTTAATTGCCTTCTAGTGCTTTCCAAAGGCTTTTATTATCATCCTTGTACTTTTCTGCAAAGAACAAGTATTCTACATAAATAATTGGAGGAACCAAAAAAACATGCAATGCAAACTAAGTTGTTCAAAGTGCTCAAAACCTTCCCAAATAGAAGACCAAATCTAGTAAATCAACAACATTATGAAACAAGGTCAGCTGCGTAGCAGCTAAGTCCCTGCAAAGCACATAGAATGGGAAGTGTGGCTTGCTCGCTTGTGGGGGCGAAAAGCTGAGTTTCAGCGCTGAACTAGTCATAATGTGACTAGAAAACCAGCTGATCCAGCACTGGTCTGAAGCTTGCAACAATTTACCCTATGCTGCCTTAACACTCACAATCAGTCTGATAGCAGTTAGTCTCCCTTCATTCAGCTGGCACAGTTTGTGCCTTCAATGCCCATATTATGGGCACCCTTCCATATCCCACCATGCAATATGGAGTGGAACCTTGCGCTTGGCAGCGGTTCTGAGTCTAGAAGGAAGCTGATTACACGAGTCAGCAGCCATGATTCATAGCATCTGTACCCAACACTTTGGCCAAGCTGTTCTGAGTCTAGAAGGAAGCTGATTACACGAGTCATCAGCCATGATTCATAGCATCTATACCCAACACTTTGCAAAGCAGAGCATGCCACTTGATATTGATTATAGTTTGAGTGCAGTCAACTATTATATACATGATAGGAGAGAGCAAGGAAGCAAGAACTGGCCCATAGGAAAAAGCAAATATCAACCAATTTCAGACTCAAATGCAACTGAACATTTTACATTCCTGTATGTTTTTCGTATGCATATATTATATTTTTGAAACCCCAACCTTTGATGAGCACCTCAATTTTCACATTCTGAAAATTTGCTGACATCTGCACCCACCACCTTACCGAAACTTATGACAATTTTATATTTAAGCATTGAAATATCACAAATGAGAATTCAATTGTACGAGCTGAATCACTGTGTCAAATATCAGCCCATGAAGGCGAAACTGCAATATCAAAATTCTTTTTTGAAAGCCATCATTTCGGCATTGCACTTTTGCAAAACTTGTCATGCAGGTCTATATGAGACCAATCCACTCCTGTACTGTTTCTTAACACAAGGGAAAAACCATGTGGCTGAGTGAATAAAATGCAATCAGTAGTCCATGTTACAAGTTTCAATAGTATACATCACTTAACAAGCCTTATATAGGCCATATGTTGACTAAGCCAAAAAAATTATAACATACTGTGCATTACAAGTTGGAAAACTTTAGATAGAAAGCTGACAGCCAAAGCAACTATTATTCAAAAGGAATCAAGAACTTTTTTAGTCAAATGGATATTGTATGTCGTTGTTAACAGGGGATTCATTAGCAAGTGCACGAGAGTATGCTTATCTCCACTTGCAAATACTCTCTTTCTGTTAGATTGCACAGCCAAAGCTGCACTCGCAAGTAATTACACTAACAAATATCACAATAAGGAGAGGAAATTTTCATAGCCTCAGGTCCATTCTCAGTGAATTGAGTATGTCCAGGAGAAATGGTGGAATCAGATTTTTTACAAACCTGTCATTTTATTAACTTAAATGTACTCAGAAGGGCAGTGTACAAATATACAATCAAAAGAAAATACATACAAGTACATCAACTGACATTCCAAAGACTGTTCCCATAACTGAAGTGACTTTTTTCAACTCATGATTTAGGATGCTGGAAATCTTTGAATCCAAGAAGCCAGAAAACTTCGCATTCCAACCACAGGATGGAGTTAGTAGTCATGGTAGTCCATCAAAACAAATGTCATCTCAATCAGTTGCCTCCAACTGTGCCTGTTGGATCATTCCTCATAGCCAGCTCATCTGGAGCATGAACAAAAAACTGAGGAAGAGACGCAATGCGAGGAAGATGGAGTAGCAAATCTCTAGATGACTCTTTTCTAGGAATAATAGTTCTCTGCTTAGAGTCCATGGCACTATTTTCGACCAACTAAAAAGGAACACGGTCACACTTCCTTGAAAATGCATTGTTGTTTTCATTGTTTATCTTATGCCTTCATTCATCATCTTCTCCAAGGGAATTTTTAGCCTCATAACCTGTCAGTGACTCGTTGTGAACTTTTCCAGTACTCGTCTCTGAAGCAGTCATGCTAGAAACGTCTTTTTGAAGGAGAGAGCACATGAAGTTAACTATTGCAATGATTGATTGCTCATCAAACGATGCTGATAGCATAGAATCACCAAGTAAATGTTGAGCAATTTCATCAAGAATCCTTTTGTGTGAAGACAAGTTGTTTTCCCCTGTAGAAACAAAGTTGCAAGAACGTATCTGCTCTTGAAAACATAAGCCTATCTGATTTGCCAAGGTACTCATAGATGTTGAGAATGCTAACTCAGATTCTTCGTGCACTAAGACATCAGAAGGTCCCAATGATCGCATCTGCTCCCACTGTGTGGCACTTTTCATGTTCACCTCATCACTATCACTGTTGCCATTATCTTCAGTAGTATGTGAGTCCATTACTGATGTTAAACAAAATGTCACTAGTTTTAATACAAAGAAAAACACAACTTTTGAACATGGAAAGCAAATCGAGTTCTTTTAAGCAATATCCTAAATTTATTTTCTTACAATAATAAGAAACATTTCACTAATTCATATCAACTGATGAATACCAGTAACTAGCCTTTATAGACCATGTCACATACCTGAACTAGGCGAAGGTGTTTCATGAGGTGTAGCCTTAACTGTAACTGTACTGATTTCATAATCGAGTGTTTCAAATTTTGGAACCAGTGTCTAAGCCACTGGTGGTGCTCCATCTGGGAAACATGAGAAGGCTGCCAAATACTCCTCCTTCAATTGATTAAACTGCGTGAAACATGAGACCCCTTTTCTTGTGCTTTTGCATAGCTGGACTGTTCATCCTGGTCTTGAAACACTGCCCTTTTAGAATCAAAAAGTGGAGAAGCCTCGCTGAGGAAACCTTTCTTACTAAGCAAGTTTAACCGAGGGTCACATTGTATAAGCTTTTCATAATGCCTGTTCAGTAGCCCGTGAGGACACTGTAGAGATGCAATTAGGGTACAATGTTCCGCATACTTGCGGTTGTGAAAAAATAGATATGAATCATAATCATTGCTGAATTGTAAATCATACAAATTGCATAATCTGATCTGGATCACACATACCTGATGTCTAATGCAAGTACAGGATCAATTAGATAAGCAATCAAATGAAATGGTTGCACACTAGGGAGAACAGAAAGCTACAAATGGAACAAAAAATACATGTCAAAACGTATGTATAGCTACAGCTTCATTCACAAATAATAGATCACCTCACGGTATAAAAATATAGCCATATACATGTCTTTGTAAGCAGAGGCAAGGTTTGCATGGCCTTCAGCCATGGTAGGTCACAGCTCGTATATGATCTTGAATTGCTTCGCTAACACGACCAATCTCTTTGAGAGTGTTTCCTCTGTTTACAAGACCATCAGCTGCCATTGGATCTAACCAAATGATGATATTTTTATTTAGTTTACCATTCCACTTGTCGTGGGCCCCCCATGATCACCATGCACAGTGCCATATGTGTGACCCACCTGCATGTATGACACATGCCTCTTCACGTCCTATTAACCTATTAACCTAAATGCCAACATGCCTGCATGCATACCAAATGCCTTACGATAAACGCCAACATGCCTGCACGCATACCAGATGCTTTATTTTTGCATAGAGAAATCATCACCGGGGAGGGATGGGGGATTTACAGTATGCCACGAACTTGTTCACGACAGGGACGAACTTGTTAAACTAAGGTAGCACGTGATACACCTCAGGCAACATAATTGTAATTAAAATGAACTATTGAAAGGTGGATGGTATTAGCCATGACTTGAAAAACCACGGTTGAATTGATTTGCAATAAGGTTAATCTAAGTTTAGTTTTGCATATACATTGTATTAATAAAGTTGGATGGTTCTCGAAACTCTGACACACACATCCGGGTGGCCACACTTCCCAATCGCCACCTGGAAGCGACCTTGCGATGGAACCCTACGGTGCTTATTCGATGATCATGATTTACCGAGGTAGGGTTAGGCTAACTACCTGTTTGGTTGATGCTGGTGTAATTCATTCACTCCGTGTCTGAACGGAACGCGGATCTAAAATTTTCCTTGTTGAGATTTTCTGTTTGAATTGAAATAGGCAGAAATCTCTGTAGGTGACAACAATAGAAATTCAGTTCCTAGATTAGCTCCAGGTTGTTGGGAGGTGATTAATGCCTCCTATATTTGATGTGAGTGAGTTAATGAGGCTGTTAGATTCTC
>APFE030289967.1:0-18367 GCA_000404065.3 Pinus taeda
TCGTACGTCGGGAGTTCTGGTTTAGGTCTACTGTTTGATAGTAAAACAGACTTCAGCAATTTCACCTCTGCGGATTCACCTTCAGGTCCATCTGCTCCCATTTCTACTTCCTCTTCACTTAGATCGCCCATTTCTGGATCTCTTTGCCTCCCTGCCTCTACTGCTTCCAAACGAGCAGTAAGAACTCTGAGTTCCTCTCGTAACACTTCATCTACCATTCTACGAGCACCTCGGCCTCGTCCTCGTCCTCCTACGTCCATTTTTCTCAATCTATTCAACTATGCTCTGATACCACTCTGGTGTAACCCAGCCCAAAGGGCCCACAGTTCCACACATCTGTATGTAATGACGTGTCAACAAATATCTGTTGTTTCCTCGCGTGGAGATCGTCTGCGGAGATTTATTCACAGTGGGTGGAAATTGTGAGTTTAATTCAGCATTTATGGCTCGTCCTAACGCCTTGATCTTGTTTCCACTTGCTCTTTGTGCCAAGCAACCGACCCTTTTGGGTTATTCTGGACTTTTGCTTTCGCCGGGAAGGTCTATGAGGGTTTTCTGGGTTTTCTCTGTGGAATACTGTCTCGTTTGCAATGGTGAATACTAGTTGTCTTCGGTTGATAATGGTTCACGAACCCTCCTCCGCTTGATTTGACTGTGAACTTATGGGAAGTATTGCTCGTATGCTGTTGTCGCTTGGCTCTGTGGCGTTGGTTCGAACCTGGTAAGTTCTGTTTGTTGTTCTTCTTATGACTGCACGCGTTCTGTAAGTGGTTTCCCATTGTATGTGCCCGTCGTAATTTATTTACTGTATGCGAACCTGCGTGTATGGTTCGGTCAGGGTTTCCTTTCGATTTCTCTCTCATTTTATTGTGGTTCTGTATGTGCGTTGCTGTTGGGATTTAATCTTTGAGCTCTTGTTGTTTCTTGACCCAAATCTGGTTTCAATCCTCACTCTTTCCGTTACTCTGGGTTTTCACTTCATGAGCGTTGGTGTTTGTTCTGAGCACAGGGCTACGTTGGCGGTTGCTCATTGGCTCGAATAGGTATTGTCTTCCGTCCCTGCTTCAGTTTGTCCTGCTTCTGTTACTGGTACTTAGCCACTTGGCTCCTTTGGTCTCCAGCTATGCAACTTGTCCAGGATGTCGCTGTGGCTCAATTTCGACTCAGCTTGCTCAGGTATTTATAATGTTTTTCTCAGCATGTACTGGTTTACTTATTTGAAGGGTTTCTCCCTTAATACACATGTAGCTCAGTTTGATGTTTGTTGTTCACAGGTCGTTGGTGGCGGCCTGAGCACGTGGGTTCTCCAATCCCTTTTGACACAGTGAACTGTTTCTCGGTAGGCCTGAATCCTCAAGTTTTTCGGTCTATTACTCCGAATGGTTAATGGCCATGGTTGTTGTAGGATTGTCTGTAGTTTTTTATCGTTGTCTGTAATTTGTCTTTGTTGTGTCTTCCGCTATCAATTTGCATAAGGGTTGTCAAATGGAAAGGTTGTCGTTGTTGTGGTTGAACCCTCGTCCAAGGTTTTGGTTGTAACGCCACTTCGGTCACACACTTAATATTATTTTGTTTACAGGAATGGAACCCTTCGTATACATAGATGTTGTATTTGATAATGATTAATATGAATGCTTGTCAAATGATTTCGATTTTTCAGTGGAATTCAAAAAAAAATTACGCAGCAAGGTTACCTCTGTTCTGTGGTCACTTTCTGTGTGCAAATATTTGACCGTGGTTGTCTCCTATATGTAACTATTCGAATTGTAATTTAGTTGTTTATGCCTCTTGGTCCTTTGCTTAATTGTGTGTGGAAATTCGTCCAATGTTGGAGATAAATTGTGTGCTCATGTTTAGGATATAGAACAGTGTGTTACACAGACATTCTCGGTTTGTTACTTTATCAAGTTGTAATAAAAATTAATATTAAAATGAACAATGAAAATGTTTGCAGATGGACAGTAGCCTGAATGCTATATGTTTGTATCTTGTTCGTTTTATTTCTCTCCTTCTGAAATTGCTGAACCCTTTCCCTCTGTTACATTTTGGCTTTTATTGGGCCCCCCATTTCAGTTGTTGTAGTTAAATTCAAACTGCCATAGAATTTAGTTACAAAAAGATTTTGTTATCGGTGATTACCATATTTGCCTTCAAACCTGGTTGAGACTTTGCTCGGTTTAGGCGAGCTGGATTGCTCCTGCATCAATTACACGCTAGAGCTATAGAGGATTTGATTAGGTACCCATTCGTATTCTTGGAAAGCAAGGGATGAGAGTTAATTCAAAGTAGAGTTGGATTCCAATTTAGACATTGTTTCTCTTATTAGCCAACAGAAATGGTCATCAAAACCTAAACTTTTGATCTTCAATGCCTCACTTACTATATGTAACTTGAATAATATGAGTGATACATAAATGCATGAGCCTTCCATAAAAATAATATTTTTTGTATAAAATGACAATATTCTATTTCTTTCTGGGACTATCACTAATTCACTATATCAAAAAAAAATTATTAACATTTTCTTTTTTTAAGTTATTATGACTATAGGAAAGTATATATATATATATATATATATATATATATTATATATATATATGAAAGATTATAACAAAAAATCGAAAAATAAAACTTATTTATAAAATATTTATTATATTTTTAATTAAAAACATTATAAATAATTTTCATTTCAATTTATAAATAATTCTTTGTTTTAATTTTAACGTGTAAGAAATAATTTTATGCTTTTAGGAAGGAAAAAAACAATGAAAACTTCAAATTTGAATCCACAACATCTCAGTTTTTTTCATTCAGCTTATTCACTTTAATTTCCATCATATACACTTCAAGTTATTAAATTTAATTTCTATGATGTATGCATTATGTAAAAATTGTTACAAGTGTAAAACATTCAACATTACCTCAACTATACATAAAGTTAATTATTAAAAAATTGTCCTTTTTAAGGATAGTAACATATGTTATTATTCGTATATTAATTTTATTTTATTATATAAAAAATTGTATTTAGTATTTATTTGGTAGTATTATAATAATAAATATTTATATTTTATTTTTTATTAAGTTAATGAAAATTAGAACCAAAAATGTGTTTATATATATATATAAAACTAATAATTTATCAAATATATATATTTTCAAATTTATTTTAATTCATTATACTGAGGCATTGTATATAAAATATATAAACACATTAAATAAAAATAAAATATATTTAATTAAAAAACAATCAAAAATAAAAAAATATGAATACAAAAAGTGTGGGCTAAAATTTCCTTATAACAAATTCATATTATTAAAAACCCATATTGAGTATTTGGATGCAAGAGCATCACCATTAGTAAATTAATTTAAATATGATGGTCAAAAAATTCATTTATACAGAAATGAGTTTTCTGAATTTATTTTAATTGTTTGCAATATTTGGGAGAATTAGTAGTTAGTTCAATTATTATGTATTTGACATAAAATAGGATTTTGTTCTAGTTGATTTTGAGAGATATTATAAATATTTTTATTATTTGGATATTTTCCAGATTTAGGATTCAGATGCAAAATTAGTGGATCTGAACTGATTATTATCTTGTATTAAAAATAGATTCTGTAGGCTGAGAGAGGGTTCAATTAGCTAGAGAAGTGTGTGAGTGTAAAAGTGTGAGTATTTTTGTGTGTCTGAAGAAATACGTTAATTTAATCGAGGAGTTTCTTCCCTTTTGTTGTATGGTTACTTATACTATGTTTTAATTCAACTTGCTTCCAAGTTTATGTTATATATTTGCTTCAGATCTCCATCTAAGTTTCAGTTCTAGGCAAAACATATATGTTTAAGCTTCAATTTTATGCACTTACCTATGAAAAAACCAAAATATGAGAAATAAGAAACATATAGCCCAAAACATAAAAATATCACATGAAATGAGACAAGCTGCAAATATATTTTTATTAATAAGAAGCAGAATATAAGGTTCATTTGCCTCTTTGAGGGGGCAACCTCCAATAGGGCAGAGCTCAATTAAAATAAGACTCGATGATTCTTCCCTTACTATCTAAGACTATTTCAAGCTTAATGACATCCAAAACCCTAACTACTAGTGGTCCATTATATAACATAGGTTAACTACTTTATTTATTAACTATGGCATGTTTATAACTAATTTTGGTCTCTTTTCTATAATGTAAGTCAATCACTTACGATTATTATTAATGTGGATAACCTCCTATGAGATTTATTGACTTAACTAACTAACTAACGATGGTCTGACTAGGCCCCTTGGGATTATTACATAAATAAGGGGTTAGGGTTGGACCATAAAATAGAGGTTGGTTACCATGTCGCATCTTCTAGAGAGGTTTCTTTCCACTTGATGAGGACTTCCTTGATCTTGCAGCCGCGAAGATGTCTTTTGCGAGTATCAAGGACATGTTCTAGTCGGAGCCAAAGTGAGCCTTCCTCATCCAATTATGGCAGACTTATTTGAACCCTGCAATTTTTCCCCACAACTTTATTGAGGCATGATACATGGAAGATAGTTGAAGTTTTGAAGTATTGGGCAAGGCTAGTTTGTAAGTGACTGCTCCTATACGTTGAAGTACTTGATAAGGGCCATAGAATTTTGGTGCTAGTTTCTAGCAACCCTTTTATTTGAGATAGGTCCACTTATATGGTTGAAGTCACAGAAACACATATTCATCTACTTGAAATGACCGCTCACAACGATGTTGGTCGGTCTATTGCTTCATTTTGTTCTAAGCTTGATGTAGATATCTTTGAGATGAATGATCATGGTGGCACGGTTCTGTAGGAGTTGATCAAATGCCTATACTTTGGAACATTTGGGGATATAAGAAGCTTGTGAAGGTGGGAGTTGGCTATACACTTCCTCATATGGTGTCATCTTGGTGGATTTATGATAGTTATTATTATACCACCATTCAGCTAAAGGTAGCCACTGTACCCATTGATGTTGCTTGTCTGAAGTGAAGCACTACAAATAGGTCTATAAACATTTGTTGACTGGTTCTGTTTAACCATTTGTTTTGGGATGATAAGCTCTACACAGTTGGATTTGTGTGCCCTAGAGCTTGAAAAATTCCTTCCAAAATTTGTTGGTGAAAGTGGGATCTCAATCAGGTACAATGGAAGTCGGCATGCCATGTAGTTTGAATATTTGGTCCATGAAAACTTGAAGCACCAATGTTGGGGTAAATGGGTGTGGTAGAGTGCAAAGTGAGCATATTTGGAAATTTTGTCAACAACCACCATGATGATTTATTTGTTGTCGGACTTTGGGAGACCTGTAATGAAATCCATGGAAACATCCATCTAGATGGAAGCAGGGAGTGGCAATGGTTGTCAAGTTCACAGTAGCTTGATCATTTCCCCTTTGTTGCATCGGTATACATCGCATTCATCCACAAAAGTAAGAATGCCATTCTTCATGTCGGTCTAAAAGAAAGAATGACGAGATCATGCATAAGTATTCTAAAATCCTAAATGTCCTACAATAAGAGAGGAGTGAAACTCTTCCAAGATGTAGTTTTTGAGGGTGGAGGTCGGGGATACCACTACTTAATCCTTGTAGCGAAGAAACTCATCCTTCGAAGAGTAGTCTTCTAAGGAATTGGGATATGCTCTTAAGTTATTAATGAGTTGGGATAGAGAGGGGTGGGAGAACCATTCATGGTGGGCCTCTTCAATCTAATCTGGTATGGATAGAGAGAGTGATAAAAGGGTGCCCTCCTCCTTAAATTGGCACAATAAGGCATCAACCACTACATTATCACACCCCTTCTTTTAAATTATCTCATAATCATATCCCAACATTTTTTCAAGCCATTTATTTTGTTGTGGTGAGGATAGGCGTTCCTCTAGAAAATGTTTTAGGCTATGATGGTCAATGCGGATTTGGAAATGTCGCCCCAATAAGTATGGTCGCCAAATTTCTACTGCATGTAAGATGGCCATCATTTCTTTCTCATATGTAGATTGACCCAGATGTTTTCCACTAAGTTGTTGACTAGTGAAAGCCAATGGTCTACCTTCCTGCGTTGATATTGCACGAATGCCCATACCTGAAGCATCACATTCAATCAAAAAATATTTGGTGAAGTCTTGTAGGGCCAATATTGGAGTGGAGCACATGGACTGTTTGAGAGACAAGAAGGTCTATTGAGCTGCGTCAGTCTAGAGAAATGAGTTTTTCTTGAGAATATTAGTGATGGGTCTAGTAATGCATCCATAATTGCATAAAAAACTGCGACAGTAGCGCGTGAGACCCAAGAATCCCCACAAAATCTTCAAGGTTTTTGGTTGGGGCCAATATTGAATTGCTTGAATATTTTTTGGATCAACCCTCACTCCTTTATGACCCACAATGTGTCCCAAATAATATACTTCTTCCATGCCAAAGGAGCACTTGGATAATTTAACAAATAATTTGTGATCTTGGAGCAATTGCAATATTTGTTCAACATGTTGAAGGTGTTTGTCCCGTGTTATCTTGTAGATGAGAATGACATTAAAAAAGGCTAGGACACATTTTATTATATATGGTTTATGGAGCATTATAGAGACAAAATAGCATGACCAAAAGTTCATAATGGCCTTCATAAGTTCAAAAGGCTATCTTGGGAATGTCAACTTACTTCATGTCTATTTGGTGATAGCCCGAGCAAAGGTCTAGCTTGGTAAAAAAATTAGCCCTGCAATTCATCAAGCAGATCATCAACCACTGGAATAGGAAATTTGTCCTTGATATTGATTGTGTTAAGGGCCCTAAAGCTGGGACACATTCACCATTCTCCATCTTTCTTTAGAACCATGACCATTGGATATGAATAAGGGCTAGTGTTGGGACAAATAACATTGGTTTCAAGGAGTTCCTTGATTATTTTTTCAATTTCATTCCTTTGTACAAAAGGATATCAATATGGGCACATATTTGGTGGATGAGCACGTGGTACCAAAGGGATGTTATGATCATGTTCACCCCTAAAGGGTGGGATCTCCTTAGGTTTATCAAAGACTCGCTGGTGGCAATCTAATACTAGTTTCATATCAAGATGAATATAAGGAGGAGGGAATTCAATGGCCTAGATGGAATCAAATTGGGCTACTACCCCATGATGACTCTTTTTTAAAAGATTCTCCATTTGATGCGAGCTTATGATAGTAGGAGAACATGCCTAGAGTCTGCTCGATGTATGGGTGTGGTCATTCTTCTTAAAGGTCATATATAACTCCTAGAAATCCATCATGATAGGACCTAGTGTGCGGAGCCATTCAGCACCAAGGACAGTGTCAAAACCACCCATTTCAATGGAAAACATGTGGGTTTTGAAGTGACAATCACCCATATAAAGTTTAATATTTTCACAATGTCCTTCACATTTCATGGTCCCCCCATCAGCGATAAGGACTTGGAAATTAGACATCGCCTGTACAAAACAATGAATAGCTTCTGCTACTCACTTATGGAAAAATTTATGAGTGGTGCCATTATCAATCAACACCACTACTATTTGATGCTTCATAAAAACTTAGATTTTGAGAGTCTGGGCTGGAGAAATTCTAGCCAAGGCATGTAGTGATATAATTGGCTCATATGGTGTTGATGTGAGATCATTGCCTAGGTTGGTTTGGCGTTAACCCACTTCTTCCTTAGGCACTTCACTAGATGGAGCTTCATCAGCTGAGTTGTTTTCAGTAGCATAAATTTGAAAGAATTTTGGTTCCTTGCATTTATGTCCTAGGGAGTACTTGTCATCACAACAGTAGCAGAGTCCTTGTTTCCTTCTTTCAACCATTTTTGTCGGTGACACCTTTTGAACCTTAAGTGTTTGGTTGGGCCCATAGCCTAGGTGGGATGTGTCTTTACGACGAAATTTGGATGATTAGACTAGGAATTTAAGGCGACTTCTATATCTAAGGCCTTGTAGCATGCTTCAACCCAAGTAGTTGGGTGATTCATTCGAACATGGGCTTGGATGGCTTCCTTTAGGCCACTAATGAAACGTTCCAAGTAAAAGTCATCTCCTAGTCCATTAGTTATGATGACCAATTGTTCAAAAGATGCAATATAGTCCACGACTGTACCTTTTTGCCTAAGCTTAGTGAGATTACCCAAAAAGTGAGATTCCCTATCAAATCAGCCATAGATGGCTTTTGAGAACATGTTGCAAGTTGGCTGCCCTGGATAATATTTATTATTCCACTACCACCAGTGCCATCTCTCTTAATACAAGTAAAGCGCTCCCACTTGTAGTTTAGTTCCATCCTCCCATATATTATTAAGGAAAAAATAATGTTTCATTTATGCCACCCATACTTCGTGGTTAGAGCCATCAAATTTTTACATGTCCAACTTGGGTGTCTGATGGCTTCAAGATTGGTGATCTCCATGGAAATGAATGTGATGGTTGGATTCTCCTTCTATATATGCATCAAAACTATGTTCTTCCCTCATGGGTTCACAACACATCTTTATAACGTTAATATTGTGCAAGCAGGGAGGTAATGGTCTTCTTGAAGTCATTGAATTTTTTATTGAGGTTGTTGACCTTCTCAGAAGCCCTTTTTGCAACCATAACTTGAGACTTGGTACCAAGCATACACTAGCCCCGGTCAAATTTTGAGCTTACTTAAGAGTAGTATGCTTGGAAAGAGGGAAAACTTGGGAGTCTAGTGATGTGAGTCACTTGAAGCCGCGTTAAAAAAATTTGGGATTGCCTAAAAATTTGGGGCTTACAAGTGAATGGCACCACTGCGACCAACTTGTCATCCTGATTCTTATGGGCTAGGTCTCTTGCAAGCATCCTGAGATGGAACCAAACTTTTTTTTTAACTCCAAAAGAAGTTTTACTCCCAGATGATCAATACTACAGTGCTCTAATTCTATAAACCTTGATACTACCAAATATCTTATGAAAATCAAGCCTGGACTGTAGTAACAGAAACCCCAAGTTCTTGGTACTGCAAAATGTGTTGCGACAATCTAATATGGACTATGGCATCCAATGATCTGTGATGTGAATACCCCAACTAATGAATATGATATGTATGGTAGTGACAGAACCCTAACTGCTATATCTGATCGGGACAGCAACAGTCGAACCCAAACAATTGGATGTGATATGGAAGAAAAGGGAGGGAACGATCTTCAGATATCTGAGGGAACTATGGTCTCAAAGGAGTGTTAGGTGCTACAGATTTCAATATACGCAGGGGTCTAATAATAGTACTCAACCCAATATTTTAGGGAACTAACTATGGAGGATCGACCGTACCCTTAGCCATACTACCCGACTACCTTATTGTATGTGCGAGTAATATCCCCGAGTGTTGTTCTCAGTGTACTATAGGAGCAAGACGACTAACAACTTATCTAAGGTTAGGTTTTAGGTTACCCTAGAGGGCTTCTGATATACCCAAGGGTATGTGGAAGTGGAGTCTATGTGTGGTTTTGTCTAATGCACTACTACTAGAAGGGGTTACAAGGGATTCCAACAAGCATGACCACCTCTTGTAGTGCCTGCATGCATGCCTCCCCAAATCTACAGGTTTATGCACTCAACGACAAAATCTGTGGTTTAAAGGCATTGGAACACATCTTTAGCCTAAAAAAAAATATACAAAAATTGAAGGTACAATTGGCTATGGAAAGTGCTATGATACCACTTGTTATGCACGTGACATGCGAGAAAAGCAAAATACCATAAATACGAAACAATATAGCCCAAAACACATAAATATCACATTAAATGAGACAAGTTGCAAAGATATTTTTATTATTTAGAAGCATAAGTCAATGTTCACTTGCCTCTTCGAGGGGGCAACCTCCAACAGATCAGAGCTCAATTACAATAAGACTTAATGATTCTTCCCTTACTATCTAAAATTATTTATAGCTTAATGGCATCGAAAACCCTAACTACTAGTGATCCCTTTCATAGCATGGGTTAACCACTTTATTTATTAATTATGGCATGTTTATAACTAATTTTGGTCCCTTTTCTATAATGTAGGTCAACCACTTATAATTATTATTAATGCAGATAACCACCTATGAGATTTATTAACTCAACTAACTAACCATGACTCTGACTAGGACCCTTGGGCTTATTACATAAATAATGGGTTGGGGTTTGACCCTAACAATGGAGCCACTACATTTTTATATTCTCTATTAAGTATAAGTTTCTGGCCTAACGAGAGACTTCATATTCTCCAATTGCAGATCAAGTTGCTTTGTAGTATAGACAATGTTGTGTTGTTCTCATTTTGCAAATCATTCCACGTAGAACTTATCTAAACCTCTAATTTCATTTCCCAGCAGATAGTTCAATATCAAGGATCCTGAAATCCCATTAAACAAAGATCAATCTCAACATTGGGGTATATATAATATATATATATTATAATATTATATATATATATATATACACACACACACGTACACAATCCACATAAGGAAGTGGTCAATATCAAACCTTTTTAATTAGCAACCAAAGTAAAATTGAAGGTATTTATTATGTTTGAAACGTTCACTCTAAATTCAAGGTGGAGTCAAGTCGTTGGGACATAATTTAACCAAATCTTGTAGAACATATTCAAAGCCTATCCTTGACCTCACAAGGAAGCCTGACCCCCAACTCATCTATTGTGGAGTCAATCTCGACCTCAGTCGAGAGTGTTTAAATAAAAATCAGATGATAACCCAGCCTGACTTGCAAATTTTTTAGAATAGGTCGGTTAATTTGTAGATTATTTAATAAAAGGAAAAAATTTAAGGTTTTCCTTTGGAATTTGATAAAGTGGATTTATTTCTTATTCATTTTGGAGGAAAATTAATTAAGTTGGGCATCGGTAAGACTAGATTGGAATCAATTGTGGTATCAGAGCATATTGTTTTTAATTAAAAGGAAGAGTCGTAGATTTTTGAGGAGCAGTTCGAGGAGAAGGTTGACGGAGACCTATAGAAAATGTGGCTTTGCATGCTCAAGCAGCAAGATTTTGGGAGAGAATGGGAGCTATAGAGACTACACAGAGAAGAGAAACTGACATAGGAGATGCTAGTGATGTTGGAGAAGAATATTCTAATGATGAAGAGCCAGAAGAATCAAAAGATGTAAATATGATGAAGATGTTTGCTAAAATAATTGCCAGACCAAAGATGGAAATTCCACTATATGAAGGTAATTTAAACGTTGATGAATTGATGGAGTAGATAAACGCTCTTGATAAATATTTTGATTATGAAGATGTTGAAGTCGATAAGTGAGTTAAGTATGCAGTAATCGGATTGGAGGACCATGTTGCACTCTAGTGGGATGAAGTACAAGTTGAGTCAAAGAAGAAAGAAAAAGCTAAAATCAAGGATTGGGACAAAATGGTGTTAAAACTCAAAGGTAATTTTTTACCCAAAGAATATCAAATTAATATTTCCAGTGATATACAAAACCTTAGACAAAATTCCTTGTCAGTTAAACAATATACATAGGATTTTTATAAATTAAACATCGGAATTGGTTATGTAGAAGATGATGTTGAGAAGGTTGCTAGATATATAGATGGCTTGAGATTTGATAATAAAGCTGAAATTGGTTTATTATTTTTAAAGATTGTTGAAGATGCATATCAGGCTATCTTGAAGGCAGAAGAAAAAATTGCTAGGAAGAAAAGTCAGAGAAGTCGAGGAAGGAGTCCCGCAAGAGGTAAGGGACAACAGATGGGAAGAGGAAGAATTCACCCCACAAGAAGAGAATATGAAGGAAGCTCTAGCAGTAAAACACTAAGAGGGATTCTAGAGGGAGAATATAATTCTCTAGAGGTATAGGTCTAAGAAGAGATTATCAACCTAGATGTTTTAGATGTGGGAAACTCAGGCATATGTCATGGGACTACCCTAAGAATGCACCAATGGGTTAGAGAGGTGCTCATGTTGCTAAAGCAGTGGAATAAAATGAAAATCCAGTTGTTATTGAAGAGGTGTCTGACGTAGGAGAATCTTTATTAATGAAGAGAGTGTTGAAAATTTTGAAAAGGAAGTTAAGGAATGAACTCAAAGAAGAAATTTATTCCAAACCACGTGTAATTCAAAGAGTAAGTGCTACAAACTTGTTATTGACAGAACATAGTTACCGATCAAATGGGAACTATTACCTCAAAATAGGTACTCGAGCCCAAAAATCCAAAAAAAACATGAAAAAACACCCTGAAATCAAAAAGTGTTGATGTTAGAATAAGGTTTTTTTTTTTTTTTGTCAGAGAGGTGGTCATGTTGCTGAAGTATTGGAAGAAAATGAAAATCCAGTTGTTATTGAGGAGGTGTCTGACATAGGAGAATCTTTATTAATGAAGAGAGTGTTGAAAATTTTGAAAAGGAAGTCAAGGAACCAACTCAAAGAAGAAGTTTATTTCGAACCATGTGTAAGTCAAAGGGTAAGTGCTACAAACTTGTTATTGATAGAACATAGTTACTGATCAAACAAGAACTATTACCTCAAAACAAGTATTCGAGCCCAAAAATCTAAAAAAAAACATGAAAAAACACCTTGAAATCGAAAAACAAAATATCGTGACTTTGAAAAACTTTAAATTTCCAATTATTTTGAAGCATGTCATTAAAGATAAAATATCACGTCTTTGAAAAACCCTTAAAAGTCCAACGATTTTTAAGCATGACATTAAATTTAAATATCAGTTCTTTGAAAAACCTTAAAATTCCAACAATTTTCAAGCATGGTGCTAAGAAAACATATTTATAATTATTTGCAGTCATAACATTAAAGATAAAATATCACGACTTAGAAAAACACTAAAAATCTTGACAATTTTTCAACCATGGAATTAAAACCAAAGATTATGACTACAAAACAATCTTAAAGTTTCAAAATATTTTAAGCATGACATTATGGAAAAAATTTATGACTAAAAAAACTTTAAAAATGAACACCTGAATGAAAGAGTTATTATACCAAGAGTAATTATTTTTAAATGCTAAATGTATAGCGATTTTGAAATCTTAGCTTAACACAACTTGATACATTGCGAAAAAAATTTAAAAATCAACTATCACACTGACACGCAGTGTAGGTGATCTCAACCCATTGTAAAGAAAACTTAAAGACCAACCATGATATTAACACATTGTGGGGCAGACTCGATTCATTATAACGAAAAATTTAAAATCAACTATCAAATTGCACATAATGGGATAGGGTTGCTAGACAAGCATCGACAAATACCTACAAATCATATATGTGTGTGTGTGAGAGATACATAAGAAAACAAAAATAAAAAAAAAAATAATAACAGTTAAAAAATCATGACAAAATAAAATAAAATATTAAAAAATAGATAGATTAATGACATATTAAAAAAAAAAACTAACATAACAAACTATAAAATGTAAAAAAATTAACCATACATGTAAAATTAAAAATAAATAAATACATAAATAAAATAAAAAATTCAAAAAAATAAAAATAAAACACAAATTAAAAAAATAGAAAACTTATAAAAAAAAATAATAAGAAAATCCCAATGACCCTGACACCCAACTAAATAGGGTGGCAAGGGACGGGACGATTCAAAAAAAAACAAATTAAATTTCATAAAATAAAAAAAAGGGTAAAAAAAACAAAATTAACTTGTAAATTTAAAATTTTAAATAAAATTTAACTTAATATATATATATATATATTATATATATATATATTATATATTTACTAACATGAAAATCACCAACATTTAAAAAAAAATTATCCAGATTTAATTCATTAGAAAATAAATAAAAATGTAAAAAATAAGCCCTCTAAGAAAATTTGTGTTGATGCTGCTTCAACACTTTTCAAAATCAGCATGAAAATCACTAACATTTAAAAATTTGTGTTGATTCTGCATCAACACTTTTCAAAATCAGCATGAAAATCACTAACATCGAAAAAAAAATTTCATACTTGATAAATAAGAAAAGTTAAAGTGCCAAAAATATACTTCATACTTGACATGTGATATATTTTACATGTGATATTATCATCACAATTGGCATCTAAAAGATGTTAGAGATGATGTCTGAAAATAAATTTAAAGAATTAATTTTTATGGGTGTCTACTATAATTTAGTTGTAGGAATGTGCCTATGTGGCATTTTCAGAGGATTAAAAAATTGGGACTGGACCATGCCAAGATACTTGGATTTCAGGTCTTTTTCCAATGATGCATGCAGTAAAAAATGAGTCAAAATTGTTCATTTTGATTTTATAGATGGATTCACAAATAATAAATGTGTAGAGTATACGGACCATGTTGTTTCAATCCTTGAAATTCTCACTGGGTTCCAATCAAAAATATGTCAGTAAACCCTTCCATGGAAAACAACCAGTGTGATGTGGGCATTAATGACAGGTAAATTCCAAGTCTGCCACTGGCAAGTCATAATCTTACAGGGGATTTTGATTTTGTGTAAATGCAGAAAACCATAGGCCTGTGAAATTTAGAGTGCCGCATTGCAGTACAAGAATGCATGGGATATTACACAACATGATTTGGGGTCTAGTGCTTTGGAGGCTACTTACATTGCATTGCATGCTCTGTATTTGAACACTTGGATACACCACCTCTATGAAAAATATATGCATTCCTTCAATTGGAAATCGAAAGCATTTAATTTCAATGAAATATTTTTCTGGAATACTTTCGGACACATCTATCTCAAGGTTTATCCATTTTTCTACTAGTGTGTGAATAGACATAGAGAGGATGGATGAGGCTGAGTAGTGCATTGAAAACATCCTAGTCCTAATGATTCTAGATAGGAAGGTGAGTCACTTGAAAAAGAAGTAGAGTTAAGATGAAAACTTGACCCAAAACGACATCCAGTAAATGGGTATGATTTACTAGTGGCGTTTGGAAAGGAAATAATAGGATCTGAAGAGAATATTATCTTCCCTTTATACGTATATCACCACTGGACAAATTAGGACTAGGTAATGAACTCCAATTAGACTGACATGCATATGCAACTGTAGTGATAAATCGATGATCTGTCCTGTAATTAAAAAGAAAAGGTATTGTAAATGACTGAAAGGCATCTCTAGCAGAAAAACAAGATGATCATTTGAATAGCTTGACCTTCATTCTCAGGTCAACTACAAGCTGTAAAGATGAGCTGAAATTCTGAGGCAGCAATTCATCTCAACTGTCATCAAAAGTGGGCCCATCATTCAAGTCAAAATCTCTCAGGAGTCAGAACACATGAAGCTCCAAGGGACTATGCACTGGTGTCAGTCTTCAAAGTCAATCCAAAGTTTTCAGCACTGATACCAAGAAGCATTTTGATCAATTCATTCTCCCCACTATCATCAATACAATTCAATTCTAAATACGACTTCAAAGGACTACAAGGCTTGGTAGGAGAAAAATTTTCAATGATTGAAGATATAAAATCTTTTCCGATCATATCTCCACATCCAAAGCTTGTTGATGGTTCACATATTTGAGAAGATAAATGCATTGTTATTATCCCATCTTCAGATGTTTTCTCATAGGCCACATTAAAATCAATATATAATGAAGCTCTATTTCCTTTTCTAATTGAATTAAATGCATCAGAATTTGAAATTGGTATTTTGGAGACAGGATGTTATAGATCAATTATTTCTCTAGGTTCTGCTGGTCGAAAAGCACTTGTTACTCCAGATCCTTTCCAGCCTAGTTCTCATATGATTTTCACTGGATTTATTGAAGGAATGAAAGTTCCAGTTGACCTAGCCACCACTACAATTGGTGTTGCTAAGCCAATGCACGATACAGTAAGGGGAACATAAGCACTTATGTAAGGCACAACTGATAAACGAGATGCTGATGTGGATAGTGTTGTGTCATAATGACCTGCTTCATCCAGTTTAATAGATTCATTTAAGTCAAAAGAAGGTATTTTTGATGAATCATATCTTCCATCATACTTTTCTAGAGGGATGAGTTCATCTCACCACACACTCTGTATTGTTGTTTTCAAACACAATTCTTGATGTTCTACAAATGTTGAAGATACAACTGTAATGCTCTATGGACCTTCATAACTAATATTAGAAGATACCTCTGAAAGCTCATTGTGTTTGATTTGAACTTTCCTTTCAATGTCACAAATATCAAGAACAGTACAAGACCACATATCTGTAGTAACATTTTTCTTGTCATAACTAGTAGTCACACTGATTCCTTTATTTTCTACTTCTCCATATGCCACAGTCTGCTCTGGTTCCATTCACTCTCCTTTTTCGATCACAGTTTCCTAACTAGAATCCTTATATGTGATGCTCCTGGTAACAGGAAGATGTTCATTACCTTTCCGTTCACCCTTCCCTTGGTATTCATGTTCAATTCCATAGGTAGAATGATGTTTCTTGGCATCAAGCACATCAGTACTTTTATTTTCTTCATAAGACAAACTTATATCCTCTACATCTTTATCAGGAAGCTTATTATAGCCAGATTGCTTGTCATGGCCCTCTTCTTTTGCCAACCTTGTTTGCCACTTAATGTGTAATTTTCACAAAATTGTTGTCAGAAAGGCCTATATGACAATTTTTTGGCTCCCTAACATCAAAATCGGAGGCCCCTGTTCATGGAACATATCCTTCACTTGGATTTTCTTGGTTTTCATTTCCAACCTCTTTTTCCTTTTGCAAGCAGTGTTCACTACTTCCTTGGTTGTCTCCTTATACACTAATGTCCCTGACATGTATCTTTTCTTGTTGTAAATTAACTACAACCTGTATTTGGTGTCCACCAAGTCCCTCTTGTTCATCTCTTCTCTCTAGTTCAGATTGTTTTTCACAGTCTGAACCCAATCCATCTTTTCCTCTGATGTACAATTCTACAATATCATAAGAGAACTCATCCCTTGGTTGTTCCCCACCCCTGTTTGAACATGATTTCTCTTGTATTCTATCTTCAATAAGGCCCTTTATACCATCCCCGACCATAGCAACATTTCCAGTTTCCAAAGCCCTCATAGAGGAATTCAAAGCATCCTCCTTTTTACCAATAAATTCCACATTTTGAAATGTATCCAAGTTGGTTCTAGAAGCATCTTGATGATCCATGGAATAGTGATCATTCTAGTCTTGCTTCATATTCAACACATTTTGACCTACCACATCATCACTCCGAGGTGAATTGAGTTTGGACCCATAACCTAATAAACCATCCTGCCCTAAATTCTCTCACGTTTTCATGAAATTTGTTACAGAATTGCCTATGACATTTTCATTCTCATCTTTTGATATTTCAGTCACAACTATGCTTGCTAGTAAATCCATCCCACGTTCATCCATGTTATTATTTTTGCTTGAGGATGAATAGAGAAGCTTTCACTGGTACCTTCTGAGTTCTCACTAGGTTCACAGTATTTTCTTCTTTCTATCTCAACAGTCCCCTATGCCAAGTCTTCCTTTTGCTCTTCCCTTTCACCAAGGTCTGAAGATAAAATTTGAGCTGTATTGCACATTTCCAACAATTTTTCACTATTTTCACCATTAATGTTGCACTCCTCAATAGGTATAGTACTTACGGATTTGGTTTTATTTCTATAGCAATCCTCTATATTAACCTCTAAAGACGAATTACCATAAAAAGGAATATTATGTTCTTTTATCTTCCCATAGTGCACATCATGTTTCTCTTTCTATCAAGGAGAAATCACATGGTTCCCAGGAATTTCTTTATCTGCATTCAATCCACAATTTACACTTTTAGAGGGCTTCGGGATGGGTTAGGAAGTCTTGGTATCAAGTATCAACCTTTGAATTTTATCCCCTCGAGCAATATTTAATCCCTTGTCAGATAATTTTCTAGAGTGTGTCTTTCTCACCTAATGTATTTCTACTACATAACTATGCTTTCCCAACCATGGATTCTTCATGGCTCCCTGATAGAAGTGAACTCTGAACACTTTTGATTGAAATATTACATGGTGAACGAGAAAGAGGACTTCTTACTAACTAAGCATACCATAGAACTCTGAGTATCTTCTTTTTTGAACTGGACTAGTAACTTTTGCAAATATATAATGAATCAAATACAAACTGTAAAATCAAGCAGCAAATTTCCTTTGTTATTTATCAAATAAGCATTGTTGGAACAGGAAAAAATTGTTTTTTTCATTTAAAACATTCAAGGGATCTAGGATCAACTATATCATTAAAACATTAGCATAAGAAAAAAAGAGCAAAAAAGAATGACAAGATGTGGAGAAGTTTCAATGTCTTTACCAGATTTTTGTACTGCAATCATATCAGCTGAAGCAATCAGTAGCAACCGTACACAGTGGCACAAGAGTTG
>APFE030289969.1:0-16147 GCA_000404065.3 Pinus taeda
AACCAGGAAACAGCCCAACATTTATTCTTGGACTGTCATTTTTCCAAGGAAACGTGGGGCCTCATCCTTTTGGGACTACAGATACCCCCCCTTCCCCAGTATTCTATAACAGACCTTTTCGCCTCTTGGAACAAGCACTACCCGCAAAGCATTCCCATTAAATCCTTCTGGAACAAAGTCTGGATAGCCATTCCAAAATTTGTCTGCTGGCAGATTTGGTTGGCACGCAACGATCAGATCTTCAATGGACATCAACTCTCCTCTCTCCAGGTTGCAGCTAAAGCCAAAGCCTTCCTTTTGGAAGCAGCCCAACAGTAGTTTCATAAAGAGTATCCTCTTCTCCACCCTGAAGAAAGGAGATGGCTCTGCCCTCTGGAGCCTTCTCCTCGAAACTCCCCCCTCAATATCCAAACAGCAAACCCGGAATGGCGCAGAAGAGACTCTGAGGACACTTTCTCAAACTGGTGGAGATCCAAAAAGCTAACCACAATCTTCTTTGACGGGGCCTCCAAAGGAAATCCAGGAACTGTCAGTGCACGAGGGATCATTTATTCCACATAAGGGACTCTAAAAGACTGTGTTTGCTGGAGTTTAGGCCAGAAATCCAACAACCAAGCTGAAATTTATGGCCTTCTCAAAGCCTGCCAAATAACAAGAGATCAGGGTGTTAAAGAGCTGCAAGTTTTTGGAGATTCCGAGATCCTAATAAAAAAATTAAATACAAAAGATCTCTTCAGTAATGCTGCTCTAAACAAAATCTTGGGCAGATTGAAAAGAGTGTTGCAAGAACTCAATACCTACAAGTTCTACCATATTCTCAGAAACTTAAACGGTGAAGCTGATCAAATGGTGAATAAAGGATGTGCTCTCCCGAAAGGGAAGCTGTTTGTAAATGGAAACATCTCCATCCAAACGCCATGAGATTGATGTAATCCAAAATCTGAAGCAGAAGGCTACTCTCTTTGTAATTGGGGCTGCCATGGCAAAGTCCCCTCTCACCTTTTCCACGTAAATAAAATTTCATAACCGTTTCAGTTAAAAAAATAAAAAAAATCCCTTGAGAGTACCCTTAACCTCTTAGTCATATAAACATAATCGATAACTCTAAGAAATCTTTAAAAGAAAATTAATTCCTCAATATAGTCTTGGTGTTAAAGTGACAACCTCAAGATTTGATTATGGGCCTTTTCCACATTACCCCAATGAGTTATTGATTCATCCCAGTTAAATAAAAGAAGAGAAAGAAGATAATGAGCTCTGCATCATTAAAAATAAATTTATGAATACAATTAAATTCTTTCCACTAATTTATTTAATGAAATGTAAGACCTTTCTAAGGACTTTATGGATTGTATGCATTATAAACATGTATACTAAATTTTCATTATTTAAAAATAGTTACTTTATTTTTTTATTTGAAATAGCTATGAAGGTGATTTTATTTTATTCTATTGTAAAATTCAAATCTACTTACATATTCTATTGTAATAAAATTAATTTCAAAATTTTATTAATAAAATTCTAAAACGGTTTCTATTTCTTGTTAGATTCATAACATAACTCATCTAACAAGTTTATAATTCAATTAACATTGGTTAAGTGATCAATAATAATAATAACTAAAATTATGATAAGAAAGAGATACTTTTTAATTCTATTTGATTTAATATAACATTTTTATAATTCAACTAATATTAATTGAGTGATTAATAATAACTTAAAAATAGTAATTAGAATTTTTTATTTTTCCCCTTGGAAAAATCGTAATTTTCATTATGTGAAAGAAAATTACATGTTGTATATGCAAAGTGCATATGTTGTATGTGAGGCAGAGTGTCTATCGTAAATAGGAGTATCCAATTTAACAGAAATTAATGCCTTGCATCCATGCAAGGAGGCACTGTTCTACGAAGAAGTTCAGTGAAAATAAACAAAATAACTCTACATAGAGAGCACATGTTTTTTATATATACATCTATTAATTTAAAAGCATAAAATATTTACAAATGGTAACAAAAGTAAAAATATAGGCTCCAGCTGAGCCATTTAGTCCGTCATGTCCATAAATGGTCGATGGTAAAATTGGTAATGAGAACCATCCCTCTGTTCTTGAATCAGCCAAGTGCCGAGAGGCCTAACTGTATCTTCTTTAGATAGTAGATCGGCAGCTGTGTTTCATTCCCTATAATTATGACGACATACAAATGAATCAAAGTGTTTAATGAGTCGGTGTGCCTCATCCATGATATGTTTCAGAGAAAATGCAGAGAAGTTTGATGTTTTGTTTATCCAATTACAGACAATTTTTGAGTCACCAAACAATTTTAGATTACTACAGTGTTTTTCCAATGCAAATTGTATGAGATATTTTGTTGTAATTAGCTCAGTGAAGCTGTTTGTGCCTCTCCCCAGTCCCATTTTTATATGAAAGTGGTGGGATTAAGATAAGTACAGAATGGAACCTCCCCCACATCCATCTTCTTGTGTTGAACTGTCAAAAAATTCCCATGGTTGTAAATAATTTATGGGTTCGGGGACAATGGTTCTGGGAAATGTGGTTTCCTCATCATCAGGGATGATGTTGTAGTCTATCAGCATATGAGCTGTGATGGAGGGCTAGTGGAGAGAAATATTCTGAAAAATGTATCTATTGGGAGCTATCCAAATTTCCTAGCAAATAAGGAGGGGTAGGTTCTTGGCCTTTGTCGGGACTGCATTGGTCCACCATGAAGACTAGATATCCTTTACTGTTAAGCCCTACCATATGTTCTGGGAGGAAAAGGTCAAGAGGATTGAGCTCCAAAGATCCTTTGCAGCCTGGCAAGTAAGGAAAAGGTGGTCTACTGCTTTGTTGTTGTTCTTGCACAAGCAACACCAAAATGGTCTGTGTTGTGCACATTTGAGGAGGTTATCACCAATGGGGATCTTATATTTGAGGATTGTCCACATGAGAAGTCAGGTCTTAGGGGGAGCTTTGAGCTTCCACATGTGCTTCCACCAGAGCTCGGTAGCTTGAGGTCGACGAGCCTCGGCTAATACAAGGTAGCCCTCCTTGAGGGAGTATTTACCTGATTTTACAAGCACCCAGATTATCTCGTCCTCCCCTGCAACAATTATAATGTGAGATTTAGTTAAGGACGCAATGTATCTATCCCATTGCTGCTCCCCTTGTTATGGAATGTGTAGGATGCAGGCAAATTTCCATGCTTGTTGAAACAAAGTGGTATGATTAGGGTCTGCAATATGACAGATATGGGTGATGCTTGGAGTGCTGAGATGGTTTTTAATCTCTATAGATAGCCTGTGAGCATTCCTGTAACCAATCCAAGGATCTTCCCTTATACATACAAATGTGCTAGATTGTATTCTCCAAGTAAGGCCCAATCAAATGCTGGTCATTGATTTCAGCACTTCCTTCCATATAACTGATATCCCTATATTACTTCGATGTGGTTGTCTTAGCTAGTCCATCAGATTTAGAGGTGCAATATATTTTGAGATGACCACCATACTCCACATGCTATTCATGGTGATTAGTTTCCAACCAAGCTTTGTTGACAGTGCTAAGGAGAAGTCCTCGAGCTTCTTTATGCCCCATCCTCCCCATTTCTTTGGTAGAGTAAGTGCCTCCAATTTGACCTAGGAAAAAATTCTCCCTGACTGTTTACCCTTCCAAAGAAACCTACAACATAGATTTTGTATTCTAGAGAGGATACCCCTCGGTTTCCATGCTAAGGACATCCAATATACTAGAGTGGCCTCAAGAATTTCTTTTATGAGTACTAATCTACCTACCCTAGATAGCTACTTGTCGTACCAGATGTTGAGCCTCCTTTCCAATTTGGAGATAAGCCATGTCCAATATGTTATTTTATATCCCAGAGGCTTTACCCTGTATCCCAGATATCTAAGGCCATCCTCCATTCGCAGAAGGGTAAATGGGAATATTTGGAGAGAAAATTGTATATCATGGGGAGAGCATCCAGGAGCTGTAATGCTGGACTTGTTGCAGTTGATAACCATGCTAGTGGCAGTTTGAAATAAAGAGAAGGTATTCTTCATTATTGTCAGGTCCCCTATGCCTCCATTGAGGAATATCGGGACATCATCCACAAATAATAAGTGAGTTAGGATGCATCTGTCAGTGATTTTGATTCCTTGGATCCCCTGATATGTTCCTCTTTAATAGGTCTTCTAAGCCCTTCCATGACGAGTAGGAATAGCAGGGAAGACAGAGGGAATCCCTGCCTGAGACCTATTTCTGAGTGAAAGAAAGGTGATGTTGCTCCATTTACAAGAACACTAAAGGATATATTTGTTATACAGGACATGATCCATTTAATAAACTCATATGGGAAGCCAAGGTGTGTTAGGAGCATTCTGATATATAGGCAGCTTACTCTATCAAAAGATTTGGAGAGATCTACCTTTAAGATCATACCTTTCATTTTCTTTGACTGTAGAGAGTGGAGTACCTCTTTTGTAGTTCCGACTGCCTCATGGATTTGACGATCTTGCAAGAAAAAAAATTTCTCAGCAGAGTTATGCGTGGATAGGATGGGGCGGAGGCGATTGCTATGATTTTAGAAATGATTTTATAAATGTAATTGCATAGGGATATGTGATAGAAATCATCATAGGAGGTTGGATTATCGGATTTGGGAATGAGGGATATGAAAATGGTATTGAAAGCTTCATACATCTTGTCATTTGTCCTGCAATCTTGAATGACCTTAAGGAGATATTCTCCAAGAGTGTCAAAAAAGGGCAAATAGAACTCCACCGACCATCCATCTGGCCCTGGCCTTGAACTAGGAAGAGTTGAATTTGAAAGGGCCTTTAGGCTTATTAAACCCCCCTCTTATTTCTAGGTATATCAGTAGATGATATGAGATACCTCCTAATCCCACCCATTATTAATAATTAAAACCCATGTTCAGTAGTTGCTCTTTAATAAGAAAGTGGTTAAGTCTTCTGGCGAGAATGTCTTCACCAACTTTGTTGTTCCTCCAGGTGGGCTGCAATTTTGCTAATGGTATGTCTACAATACTATGGATTTCCAATATGTTCTCAAAGTATGCTGTTAGGGGATCAATCTGGGCATGATGTCCCCAAGATTCAGAGAGGTCGATCGAAAAATTTAGATCCCCTCCAAGGATTAAGTAATCTCTTTGCAAGATATCATAAATTAGTAAATGGTCCCAAAAGTCTAGACAGTGATGGCAGGCCCATTCACATTTATAAGCCTAATCTCAATGCCCAAATCAGATGAGAAAATATCTGCCCCAATATGCCCACTCCCTCCCCAGCTATTGCAAATATTGATGATTCGAGTGTTATACCCCAATGCAATGCCACCCGAGCATCCATTTGCATCAAGAGCCAGAAAGGACCAACCCAGGAGCATAGATTCAAGTAGGTGGGTGATGGTTTCAGCTGAACCTAAGATTTGTTGAAGGAAAATGACATCGACTGATTCATAGATGATCAATCTATGAAGAGCTAGTTTTTTATTAGGCCTAGCTAACCCTTTACAATTGAAAGAGAACAACTTCATGGAGGGGGTTCGGCCGGGGTGTTCAGAGCTCTAAGTACCCTGTCAATGGTGTTTTGTTTCCTAGATGTTATCTCCTATCCAGCCTATAGCTTTTCTTTGGTGAGGGAGGAAGGACGTCCTCGGGGAGGCTTCGGGGGGATGGGAGGAGTATCCAGGCTGATGCCAATACAAATAGGGGCTTGTGTTTTCACCTGAGATTGAAGTGGTTATCTCAGGGATGGGGGACCAAGATCAGAGGCAGAGGATATGAGAGGGGGTTCCTCTAGGAAGCAAGGTGGAGTGCAAGAGAATGAGGGAGAGGGGTTATGGACGAGGCAAGCTAGAGAAATGAGGGGCTGAGTGATGAAGGTCGAGACCTGATTAATTACAGAAAAAATGTTATGTTTTTAGAAGGAGAAAAGTTATTAATAGAGCAGGGTATAGAAGTGTTCATACTTGAAGATAAGGCAGCCCCAGCAGCCGCCCTTGCCCTGGTCAGAGGAGAGGGAGGCCGATATGGTGCCTTGTCGGGCTTCTTCAAAGGCTCCTTGGTTGGTGCTTCCTTTGTTGCTTCAGGGTCAATATGTGTCTCTGCATATTCAGAGGGGCGATGGTCCCCATGTGTTTGTGAATCTTTGGTACGTATAGCCTTGTCGAATTCCTTTTCTCTTGATTTTCTACTGAGGGGATAGTCTCCAAAAAGATAACCCACCATATGGTACCTTCTACACCAAAAAGGCACCCCTTCGTAGTAAAAAATCTACTGCCAAGAGAAATTCCTCCATTGGAGGGTAATGTGTTCCTGTAAACCCTCCCTAGTATCTAAGTGAACTAGTATCCTTGTGCATGCCATTATGCTGGTGGAGAGGAATGATTTGTCATGTTCAAGGTAGATGCCCAAGGAGTTCCCGATGCGCCGAAAGATGTCTTTGGACTAGAATTGTAGGGATGTCCTCGTAGGCGGACCCATAGAGGGCCAACCTCGAGTTGCTCCCTATCTGGATCAGAAAGGGGGTTCCACCAGTGTAGGAGGACAGGGGCCTGTTAAATGTACCAAACTGATGACAAGACCTTGTTTGTATGCTTGGCTCTAGCAAACCTCAACACAAACGAGCCCCTGACGAAGGTTTGGATGAAAGGAAGCTCGGCCATGTGTTGCCCCCAAACTTCCTCTATCCATTGCTTCAGCCAAGCCGCAGTGCAATTTTTCCCACAATCCCTTCCAACCAAGACTTTGTCTACTGTGTCCATGGTGTCTCCCCACTGAATATCCTCTCCCAAGTTGATGATGACGTCTTGCGCCTTAGATTTTACACACCTCTGTTTCTTGCTTGGTTTGTGCCCTGCATCAGTGGAGTTTTTCCCACAATCCCTCGATCAACAAAGATTCATACCTCTATAAAATAATAGCTATAAACAACTACTATTGTTAGCGGTAGAGCCAGTGACTATGTCGTCAACGCACAATATAGTTCCCACTCCACACAATGAAACATAATAATAATAACATGCATTAATTTCCCTATGCACCCCCTGTTCTCCCACAAATACCCCATCAGAATTTTCTCCCTATCAAATAAACTTCCCAAATGTAACCCTATTATCCAACACATACCCCATCCCCAGCACAGTAAAAGCTCTGCACATTGAAACACAATAATATTAATTATTATGTTCTCTCGAACATACTCTATCTTCCACAAAGATTCATAGCTCTATAAAATTAGATCTCTACACAAATTCTCTCCCGCACATACTTTGCCCTCCACACAGTAAAATCTCCACACAAGGAAATATTTTAACAATAATTTCATCCATGTCAAATAAATTTCCCTATGCATCCCCATTATCCCGCACATACCCCATCACACGCATAGTAAAAAAAATTCACAGTGAAACATAATAATATTATTATGAAATTTTTTCATACCCTGTTCTCCCACACATACCCCCTCCTCCACAAATATTCATAGCTCTATAAAATCACAACTCTTGCATATTTTTTCAGCGCACCCTCATAACCCCCACCCGCCCCCGCCCCCGCAATCCTTCACAGAGGACTTGCAAACACATCAATTCTAACACCATTGGGAAAAGAAATAGAATACTCTCAAAGCACTCACAAAAATAACAACTCCACAAAAATAGATTAACATTAATTTCCCTATGCACCCTCATTCTCCCACAAATACCCTTGTTCTCCTGCACATACCCTATCCTCTGCAAGGATTCATAGTTCTATAAAATCACATCTCTACGCAACTTCTCTTCTGCACATACCCCATCCTCTACACAATGAAGCATAATAGTATTAATTTCAATTTTTTTCATAGTTAAATTAATTAAAGCTCCCCTATATCCCCATTTTAATTTTCCTATGTACCCCCATTCACCTGCACATACCCCATCCTAAAAAAAGAACCATAGCTCTATAAAATTAGAGCTATACACAACTACTCTCCCACACATACCTAGTCCTCTAGATGGTAAAATCTTTACACATTGAAACATAATAATATTAATTTGAAATTTGTTCATAGTTAAATTAATTAATGCTCCCTTTGCATCCCCATTCTCACAAGCAAATCTCTGCACACTTCTTTACATGAAAATATCTTATATACTCAACTTTCTAACATAATCATGTCAATTTGACATATATAAAGCGTATTTCACCAGATCCCATTATTTAACTTTTCCTGTGCGAACAAGCAATGTGTGGAGCTTTCTGAAGCTCCGCACACAAGAAAAATTCCACACATTGAACTTGACACTTGACACTTTAATTCTCATGTTCCACATATCTTCGTGCAGTTCTATATGATTTCATAATATTAAGTTTGCATAAGGAACGAAATGATATTGATTATTGCCTTATTATTTTGTTCTAAAACCTGTCACAAGATATTCGGCCTTGATAATAACACTTGGTCTTCTAAAATATTTAATTAGATTACAAAGCAACCTTTTAAATGTTTAAGTGTTATGACTAAGGTTTAAAATAATTTTTAAATAAAGTCCAATTCGCAATGCATTTAGGAATTATAATTTAGCTGTAAGGAATTTAATGCAACACAATATTGAGCAATAAAGCCTCAAATTTTTGTCATGCCTAAAAATAGTATCATTGCAATGGAAAATAAGTGCTTCATAGACAAACAGAAAAGAACTCATAAATATTTAATCTGATTTTAACGTGAAGAGGGACAAGTAGTGTGTGCAAATTTTCTTGTACAAATCTTTCTACACACACAAAACTCCACACAACAGGTATCCTAATGAACCATTGTGTACAATAACAAAACACACGATAATATGAAAAAATATTTAAATGTTTCTAAAGATATTTTAATTGGTAAAGAAGCACAATTTAATTAAGAGAATAACAACACATAATAATTTGAAAATATTTTATTTGGTAAACATTGCAATTTAATAATGAAACCTCAACTTTATGTAATGAAATAAAATACTTCCAAAAAAATTGCAATTGACTTGCCTTTTCTCTGCAAATGTGATATAGTTTTTATTTCACAATGTGTCAATGTCCCCACCCGTCGCCGACATAAGGGACCTGCAACATTGGGTAGAGAAGTAGTAGTGTTAGGCATAACATTGTGAGTGTCACAGCATTCACCGATGGAATGGTCACTCAGAAAATTAGTTTTTTTTTTTTAAATGAATTGTAAGGAAGTGAAAAATAGAAAAAATAAAATGCTCTCCACCACGAAAGTCATGTCCAATCTTAAGTCATTGCACCAATAAAAAATTAGAAAGATAAAAAATCAAAAAAATTATAAAATTATTTTTGAATTTACGGAAAATAGAAATATTCAGTGTTTTCTTGAAACTTTGGTTAAAATTGAAATAAAACAAAAAATAATGTAGATTCAATGCACTTTGACTATGAGGCGAATGCGATAGTCCTTGGTGAGGCAGAGACTAATAACTATTTTATAAAAATACAATCACATTATTGAAAATACCTTAACATAAATATTTTAATATTGTATCTTAATATTAATACTTTAATAAATTTTCACCAATTTTTATATTTATATGAAAAATGGTTAGTAAATATTCCCTTGAGAGTTTACCTATGCGTCTGAGACCTAGCTCTCCCCGCTGCTGGTTCTGGCCGCTAGCCAGCCTCGACTCCCTGGCCCTTTTCCAGTGTCTCTCTCCTGTGCGCCTGTCGATCTACATCGGATCCCTCATATCTCTGCCTGCTTGGCCAACGGCTGCTGCGCCCCTCCTCTCAGCCTTGCAGAGCCCTGCATGGAACCCAGCGGGGGCTCTGCCCCCCCCCATACCCTCCCACCGGAGATCTCGGCGTTCAAAGCCATGGTAGCTTCCAGCTCGAAACACCCTCCCTCAGCCAGCCAGCACAAATTCGTCAAGAAGCTCGATTCCATCCCAACGGTTTCCTTACCCGAATAAGAAATATGCAAAGCTGCCACGAATCTAGCTGAGAAAGGGTTGATAGGCCAGTTTACGGGTCTCTAGCCCTCCCCCAAGTCGGTGGAGGACTGGAAACAAAGAAACTGGTCTCCTTTGATCAAAGAAGGGGTTAAAAGCTACTCCGTAGGCAAAGGATTCTATGTATTTGTCTTTGAGAGCACGGAAGACAGAAGTCTAATCTTCAGAAATGGCCCCTATTTCATGGGACATCAGGGGTTGTATCTAAACAAATGGTCCTCGGATTTCGATCCCTCTCAGGACATCCCTTTAGTAGTTCCTGTCTGGCTGCGACTTCCCCATCTGCCTCTACACTGCTAGAACCAAAAAACTCTACAGATCATAGGAAATGCACTAGGAAAGTATATAGATCAAGCAGTAAGGAATGACCAATACTCATGCGCCCGAATCTGCGTAGAAGTTGACCTTAAGGAGGGTTTGCCTGAAGCAATAAAGCTCTCGGTGGCCGGATGGACCCACGTTTAGGAACTGGATTACGAACAGCTCCCCTTCAAGTGCAGATACTGTCATGAACACGGTCACTTTGCAAAGAACTGTAAGAAAAAGATTGAGGAGCAGGCAGAAAAAAATAATGAGGATCAGTGGACAGTAGTCCAAATAACCACCCAACAAAAAAAAGGAAATGGCAAAGGCAGCTTGTTTGGAGCCCCAAGCAGTTTCAAGCCCAATCCAGAAAAGGAATCAACCCCGAAAAGCACGGAAAATCCCCAAACTATTCCCTCTTCCTCGACTCAGGAAAATATGGAGCACACAAAAGACCCATCCCCCATCTAAGAGGGGGAAGAAGCTTCACCGGTTGAGCCTACGCAATGAAGCCCCTCCAGCCCCTCATATGCTGATGTAACAAGGAAGAAGCCAAAAGAAAGCTCAGGATCTTCAGAGGACGAAACCTTTGAGCGACCTTCCAAAAGAGCAGGCAGGAAATCTTGCAAAGAGCTAAGGGAAGAGGAGGCCAAGCGACTCAAAGTCCAAGGGAGCCAGGCCACCATAGAAATGACCATGGGGAGAAATACCAGACCTAGGCCTCCCAAGGAAGGCCACACTCCCCTCCTTAAGTAAATGATGAAGCTCGCCTCTTGGAATTGCAAAGGGCTGGGGAACGCATCCAAAGCTGAAGCAATCAAAGACCTTCTGAAAATAGAACCTTCAGACATCCTCATGCTCCAAGAGACGAAGATAGAAGGGGGTGCTCTTCTAGATATCAACAAAACAAAATGGAAGAAAAGCGCAGGCAAAGCAGTTAGTTCAAGGGGATCCTCCGGAGGGCTGGAAACTCTCTGGACTGAAGACTTATTTCAGCTAAAAAAGTCCCATGAAACCCAGCAATGGATCTTCACGGAGCTGTCACACTGCACAAGTAAGTTGTCCATCTCTTTGTTTAATCTATACGTTCCTGTCACATATTCCGAAAAACGAGATTGCTGGAACTCTCTTTCAGCTTTCCTCGAACAGCATAATCCAGAAAATATTATCATAGCAGGTGACTTCAATATATTTCTAAAAACAAAGGAGAAAAGGGGTGGATCCAGCAGCAAAGATCCAATGCTGGCTTTTGTTGAAGAGCTCTTACATCAATGGGATTTACTAGACTACACCCCAGTGCGCGGCCTTTTCACATGGTCTAACAATAGATCTAGACTGGATCACATAGCCGCTCACTTGGATCGATTCCTGGTTCAAAGTTCGATCATGTTGAACAAAAAAATTATCAAGACCAAAATTTTGCCTAAGCTCACCTCAGATCACAAGCCGATCCAGCTTCTCTTAGATGATGAAGAAAATTTGGGGCCCCTCCCTTTTCACTTTAATCATCTATGGATTGAGAGAGAAGGATTCTTCAACATTGTGAAAGAAGCCTGGGTCAAACCTATCTCTGGATCCCCAAGTTTTGTCTGGGAGAAAAAACTCAAGGCTACAAAGTAAGCGCTAAAGGATTGGATAAGGAAACCAGCCCCCAATCCATCCATTACAAGAAAAGATGTAGTGCATACATTAGAGAACCTGCAAGATGATATGGAAATTAAAGAGATCACAACAGAGCTACTGGAGCAAGAAACAAAGGCCCAAAGCTCAACCTATTGAGCCTTAAGAAAAGAAGAAGAATACTGGAGAATTAAATCAAGAAGTCTGTGGTTAAAAGCAGGGGATCGGAACACCTCCTTCTTCCACAAACAATGTAGAGCTCGATTGTCCAGGAACCACATCTCAGAAATAAAAACAGCAGATGGCAAAATTAGACAGGGCTTCACCCAAGTTAAAGAGGCCACAAACAGTCATTTCAGGAAATTATATAGCGAGGATCCTCAAGACAACAAGGAGGAGACAACATATTTCCTCTCTAATATTCCCCATCTGATCAAACCTGAAGATAATGCCTCTCTCATCAGCGAAGCCACCGAGGAGGAAATAATCAAAGTCATTTGGTCCATGGAATCTGATAAGGCCCCAGGGCCGGACGGCTTCACAATCCACTTCTATAAAGTTTGTTGGAACATCATCAAAGTTGATCTTCAAAAGATGATTAAAGGATTCATGAGAAAAGCAAAGATTGGCGGAGGCACCAACTCCACTTATTTAGCCTTAATCCCAAAAGAATCCAACCCGGAAACTTTCACAAGATTCAGACCGATATCGATATGCAATGCATCTTATAAGATTTTGGCCAAACTCCTTGCAAATAGGATTAAGCCTCTGTTAAAAAGGCTGATCTCTAGCCCCCAGGGAGGATTTGTGGAGTAGGCATATCCTTGATAATGTTATTCAGGTCCAGGAGACAATCCACTCCAGCAAACAGAGAAATGAGAAAGGTATGGTGATAAAGTTAGATATGGAACACGCGTTTGATAGAGTAAACCGATCCTTCCTCTTCAAAGTCCTCATCAACTTTGGCTTCTCGCCCCACTTTGTCAAACTCATTAAAGCATGTACTGAAAATCCCTGGATCGCCCCTCTAGTCAACAGACACCCTTCCATCTTCTTTCAAGCCTAGAGAGGCATCAGGCAGGGATGCCCTCTCTCCCCCTTCCTATACATTCTAATGGCCGACTCTTTTAGCAGAAAGCTTATTGTTGAAATATCTGCGGGAACCCTTCCTGGACTCAAACCTTCCCCTGGTGTTGACCCCTTGAACCATGCACTTTTCGCAAACGATTCTCTTCTTCTTGGTGGCGCTTCTTCTAGAATTGCCAAAGTCTTCAACTCAGTTCTCAAAAGTTATTGTAGAGTATCAGGAGCGTAGGTCAACAAAAATAAGAGCGAAGTCTACACCTGGAATATAGATAATCATGAGTTAACAAGAATTTCGCACGCCCTAGGGTTCAGAGGCCATAACCAATGGGATCGATTCAAATACCTAGGTCTTCCTATCTCAAATGGGCCTAATAGGAGGTATTTATGGATAGACATTATCAGCAAAATTAAATCAAAAATAGCAGCATGGGGTGGATTCTGGCTTTCTAAAGGAGGCAAAGTCATTTTAATTAAGTCTCTCTTATCTGCGCTTCCAGTTTATCAGGGAGCATTCTTACTCACCGCCAGAAACGTCATGGATCAGATCTCCAAGCTCTTAAGAGACTTCTTATGGAAAGGAGGGAAAGGTAACGAAAGGAAGATGCATCTGGTCAACTGGGACTTGGTTAAAAGGCAAACAACAGAGGGCAGCCTTCAAATCCGCGATCCATCTCATGTCAACCTTGCGCTCGGAGGTAAGCTCCTGTGGAAACTGTTCAACGATCCCAAGCATCCTACCAGCGCCATCCTACTGTCAAAATACGCTCAGAATACAGCCATCAACAACATGCAATTCGAGCCGTCATCCAACAGTTCTCAGGTATGGGCCCTCTATTGTAAAAGTAGCACATTCTTTAAAAAATCGCTTTACAAAGTCCCAGGCAATGATAAGTGAATAAACCTTTGGAAGGATCGAATCATGGGTCGTGACCCTTTGGAGCAGATAGAGGATATAAAATAACTCAGAGTCTAGCTGTTGAGCGCAGGCATAAATAGGCTGCGTGACCTCTCTATATGGGATCACCGAGGAGAGTGGGCTGGGTGGGATTTTCATGACGCCCCTGGTCGGCTATCTGCACAGAGAAACCAATTAATCAATCTTCTGGAATAATCGAAGCCTGAGAACTGGCATATAAAAGATAGCTGGGCATGGGGACAGACAGGCGTTTATACCACTGCAGCTGGTTATAATTCCCTTCAGGAATTAAGAAACAGCAACCACAATTCAGCCTTCTGGAAGCGAGTTTGGGATAACCTTGCTCTCCCAAAGGTAAATTTTTTCTTCTGGACATTGATTCACAATAAAATTTTAACATGTGACAATCTAGCAAAGAGGAATATAGTTGGGCCTCACAAGTGCGCGCTATGTAGAAATAACCAGGAAACAGCCCAACATTTATTCTTGGACTGTCATTTTTCCAAGGAAACGTGGGGCCTCATCCTTTTGGGACTACAGATACCCCCCCTTCCCCAGTATTCTATAACAGACCTTTTCGCCTCTTGGAACAAGCACTACCCGCAAAGCATTCCCATTAAATCCTTCTGGAACAAAGTCTGGATAGCCATTCCAAAATTTGTCTGCTGGCAGATTTGGTTGGCACGCAACGATCAGATCTTCAATGGACATCAACTCTCCTCTCTCCAGGTTGCAGCTAAAGCCAAAGCCTTCCTTTTGGAAGCAGCCCAACAGTAGTTTCATAAAGAGTATCCTCTTCTCCACCCTGAAGAAAGGAGATGGCTCTGCCCTCTGGAGCCTTCTCCTCGAAACTCCCCCCTCAATATCCAAACAGCAAACCCGGAATGGCGCAGAAGAGACTCTGAGGACACTTTCTCAAACTGGTGGAGATCCAAAAAGCTAACCACAATCTTCTTTGACGGGGCCTCCAAAGGAAATCCAGGAACTGTCAGTGCACGAGGGATCATTTATTCCACATAAGGGACTCTAAAAGACTGTGTTTGCTGGAGTTTAGGCCAGAAATCCAACAACCAAGCTGAAATTTATGGCCTTCTCAAAGCCTGCCAAATAACAAGAGATCAGGGTGTTAAAGAGCTGCAAGTTTTTGGAGATTCCGAGATCCTAATAAAAAAATTAAATACAAAAGATCTCTTCAGTAATGCTGCTCTAAACAAAATCTTGGGCAGATTGAAAAGAGTGTTGCAAGAACTCAATACCTACAAGTTCTACCATATTCTCAGAAACTTAAACGGTGAAGCTGATCAAATGGTGAATAAAGGATGTGCTCTCCCGAAAGGGAAGCTGTTTGTAAATGGAAACATCTCCATCCAAACGCCATGAGATTGATGTAATCCAAAATCTGAAGCAGAAGGCTACTCTCTTTGTAATTGGGGCTGCCATGGCAAAGTCCCCTCTCACCTTTTCCACGTAAATAAAATTTCATAACCGTTTCAGTTAAAAAAATAAAAAAAATCCCTTGAGAGTACCCTTAACCTCTTAGTCATATAAACATAATCGATAACTCTAAGAAATCTTTAAAAGAAAATTAATTCCTCAATATAGTCTTGGTGTTAAAGTGACAACCTCAAGATTTGATTATGGGCCTTTTCCACATTACCCCAATGAGTTATTGATTCATCCCAGTTAAATAAAAGAAGAGAAAGAAGATAATGAGCTCTGCATCATTAAAAATAAATTTATGAATACAATTAAATTCTTTCCACTAATTTATTTAATGAAATGTAAGACCTTTCTAAGGACTTTATGGATTGTATGCATTATAAACATGTATACTAAATTTTCATTATTTAAAAATAGTTACTTTATTTTTTTATTTGAAATAGCTATGAAGGTGATTTTATTTTATTCTATTGTAAAATTCAAATCTACTTACATATTCTATTGTAATAAAATTAATTTCAAAATTTTATTAATAAAATTCTAAAACGGTTTCTATTTCTTGTTAGATTCATAACATAACTCATCTAACAAGTTTATAATTCAATTAACATTGGTTAAGTGATCAATAATAATAATAACTAAAATTATGATAAGAAAGAGATACTTTTTAATTCTATTTGATTTAATATAACATTTTTATAATTCAACTAATATTAATTGAGTGATTAATAATAACTTAAAAATAGTAATTAGAATTTTTTATTTTT
>APFE030289973.1:0-63632 GCA_000404065.3 Pinus taeda
ACAAACCAGAACTAACTTCCCTGAGAAGGAAGGATCAGCTAGCAGGCCTCTTGAGCTAGTCCATACAGATGTATGTGGTCCATTTAGCACAAGGTCACCTCGAGGAGAAGAATACTTTATATTATTCATAGACGACTTCTCCTGGATGGTTTGGTTAGGACTTATGAAGCACAAATACGAAGCATTCGACAAATTCAAATCTTTCAAAGCCTTGGCTGAAAACGAATCAGATCACAAAATTAATGCCTCAGGTCTGAAAGAGGTGGGGAGTTTACCTCAAATGAATTTTTCGATTTTTGTGAAGAACATGGAATAAGAAGGGAATTCTCTACATCCAGGACTTCTCAACAAAATGGAGTAGTGGAAAGGATGAACAGAACGGTTCAATAGATGGCTCGTGCTATGCTTGATGAGTCTGGAACTCCCGCAACCTTCTGGGGTAAAGCTGCATATGCTGCGGTTGTTATTCTCAACAAAACAAATGTCCGGGTGAACAACACTCAAACTCCTCATGAGCTCTGGTATGGTGAGACTCCTTCGGTAAAACATTTCAAAAATTTTGGAAGCAAATGCTATATTAAGAATAATGATGAACAACTTGGCAAGTTTAAACCTAGAGCAGATGAAGGCATTCTCCTTGGTTATTCTCCCTACAGTGAAGCATATAAGTGTTACAATAAAAGACTTGGAAGAATTGTTGACAGCATTGATGTAGTGATTAATGAAAAAGGAAACATTCCTAGCCAAGTAAATTATGAAAATATCGAAGAGGATGAAGACGACCCTCAAAATCAGACTCATGATGAAGAAGAACCTCAAGAGAAACCAGAGGAACAAATAAGGATAGAAGAGAAGACTCCATCCAGGTATGTTAAGAAGAATCATCCAGAATCTCAAATTTTGGGGCAAAAGGAGGCAGGTATACAAACAAGAAGAACAATTGCAGAAGCTTCAAGCTATTTGGCTTTGCTCTCCTCCACTGAACCACAAAATGTAAAAGAGGCATGCAAAGATGAACGCTGGGTCAAGGCAATTGATGAAGAACTTAAGTAGATAGAAAAGAACAACACTTGGGAGTTGGTTCCTAGACCAAAAGATAAGAATGTCATAGGAAAAAAATGGATCTTCAAGAACAAGTTGAATGAAAATGAGGAAGTTATTAGAAATAAGGCCAGACTTGTTTGTAAAGGGTATGCTCAACAAGAAGGAATAGACTTTGAAGAAACTTTTTCTCCCGTTGCTAGACTTGAGGCCATCCGAATGTTCCTTGCTCTCTCAAGCTTTCAGAAGTTTAAAGTATTTCAAATGGATGCGAAATCAACCTTTCTGAATGGAGACTTAGAAGAAGAAGTGTACATTGAGCAACCAGATGGTTTCATTCTTGGGAATGATCGAAATCTTGTATGCAGACTAAAAAAGGCTCTCTATGGTCTTAAACAAGCTCCAAGGGCTTGGTACTATCGTTTGGACAAATATCTTCATCAACAAGGATTTTCAAAAGGATTAGTAGATAGCAATCTTTATATAAAAATTGAAAATGACAAATTGCTAATACTTGTTGTGTATGTAGATGATATTATCTTTGGCAGCAATGAAGAAGCTATGAGTCAAAGATTTGCCTTGATGATGCAGAAAGAATTCGAAATGTCTTTGCTTGGAGAATTGACATATTTCTTGGATTGCAAATCCAACAAAATGAAAGCGGTATCTTTTTGTCTTAAACCAAGTATCTCAAGCAGATTTTGAAGAAATATGGCATGGAAGATGCAAAACCAGTATGTACACCCATGGTTACAAGATGCAGCCTCAGTGCAAATGATGAATCAGCAGCAATGCATCAACCAACCTATAGATCCATGATTGGAAGTCTTATTTATTTGACAGGTACCCGACCAAATATCATGCATGCAGTGGGAATAGTGGGAAGATTCCAGGCAAATCCTAAGGAAACCCATCTTTAGGCAGTAAAGAGAATTTTCAAGTATCTTCAAGGAACTCAAAACTATGGCTTATGGTATCCTAGAGATACAAATCTCACTCTTCATGCTTATACAGATGCAGATTGGGCTGGAAGCATGGATGATAGAAAGAGCACAAGTGGTGGTGCATTCTTTATGGGTTCCAGATTAGTATCTTGGTTCAGCAAGAAACAGAGTTCGATTGCTTTGTCTACAGCTGAAGCGGAATATGTGGCAGCTGCATCTTGCTGCACTCAACTCCTTTAGATGATGCAAACCTTGCAGGATTTTCAGATCATTTGTACACCACCTATCTCCATCTTATGTGATAATACAAGTGCAATCAACATTTCAAAGAACCCAGTCATGCATTCAAAGACCAAGCACATACCTATCAAATATCATTTTCTCTGGGAACAAGTGCTGGAACAAAAGGTCAAGCTGGAGTATGTTCCTTCTAAGGAACAAATTGTTGATATACTCACCAAACCACTGCCCAGGGAAACTTTTGAATACCTCAGACAGAAGCTGGGAGTAGTTGATGCATCATCTTGTTGTTAAATCTTGTTAGTTTCAGAGAAAAATGGGTGTACGCGAGTTTCCTGAGGAGGATTCGCATACATACGCCCGTTTGTGTAGAGAAAGTTGCGTATATGGAGGCTTGATGGATATCAGAAGGGATAGGCTCTGGTTGAAAATTGTCTGATATGGGTCTGAAAGAGACCATCTGGCACTGGTTCAGGGGGAGCAGATAAACTTCTAATGATGCATTGTTGGCATTATCTTAGAATCTTTTGGTTCTATTTCACAACTGTTGTTGGTCTCTGGTGGAACAAAGGCAGGGGGAGAACAGAAGGAAATCTTGGTTGCTGATCTGAATGGTGATTGACAGATGCTGCTACTATCAGTTATTTGTGACTTTCATAAGTCTTGCTCTACATATTTCGTCTCTATGTCCTGTATCTCTTTTATGGTGTCAAAGTCATGTTACGGCCTATTTTTGGTTTCCCCACTATGCCTGGGATGAAGATGTAATGTACTTGGTTGTCATATGTAATTTTCTGATGTATCCCCACGTGGTTGGGTGATGGATGTATGTATTGACTCCTTTGATGATAGGAAGGTCTTTTATGATGTATATGTCATGGTTCTTCTTGAAGAACATCTTTTGCGGATCTTGCCTATAGTCAGGGGGAGCAAGGTCAGCACAGCAGGGCAGAGATTTCAGCATGTACTCAGGGGGAGCACAACCCTTTGCCCTTGATGACAAAGGGGGAGAATGACTTTGAGGATCTTGGGCTTGCCATCAAGTCCAAAGGGGGAGATTGTTGGCACTATGAAACTGATTTAGAGCTATGGCACAGGTGTTGTCCTTGATGGCAACTTTCTTTGGTAACAGATCTCAGTTCAGGCTTTCAGAATGAAGGAAAAGGCATATACGCAGGTTTATCTAGACTAAGGCGTGTATACACGCGGGTTAGACGTTACAAAGGTGTGTATGCGTATACACACACTTTCACGCAAGAAAAAGCGCATATATGTTGGAGAACTTACTTTTGGACCGTGGTAGTTAGTCCTCGGTATTTGAACCTATGGTTTTGGACCATGGTGTCTCGTCAGATGTGTTGATCCCAAGTATTGGGTCCATGGTATTGATTTATTATGGTTTTGGACCATGGTATTGTGAAAGGCCTAAGGCTATAAAAGAGGAAGGAGATCATTTGGCAAAGGGGAATCTGAATTATTGAATATTCTGATAATGAGCTAGATCTAAAATATTGGTGATTGAGGTTATGGTGCAAATCGCGATCTGAATGAAGGAGGAACCTTAGCGCAAAGAGAAGGATAAGTTCTATTGATGGGTCATAATCTTAAGGCTTGAATGATAGTATCTTTGTATGATTTTGATCTATTAGATGTGGCGCATCCGTGATCTATAAATCTGTTAATCTGGGTTACTTAGTGTCTGAATATTTCAAAGAGTCAATCATCCTTTATAGATCTGTACGCAGGTTCAGTGAAGCGAAGGCGCGTACGCACGCTGGTACAGTGAATGCATACCGTGTATACGCAGTTTGCTCCAAACAAAGAAGCGTATGCACGCAGGTTTCAGGTTATTAAGGTAGCGTATATCTTTTGAGTTGTGATCTAGCTGCTTCTGTTTATTACTGCAGTGTTCTAGGTTCAGAATTTGGTGTATAGTTACTGTTACTGTGATTTGGGTACAACTGTCAGAGAAGTGTCTACTTGATTCAGTGCTAATTGGTGAAAAGGAGATTGTTTGATGCAGAAATTGTTTGATGATTGATTGATGTTCATGGATCCAGTCTGAAAATTTATGAAACGTGCTCCCTGGAAGAAAGAGAAGGTTGTAGCCTTCAGTAGGTCAACACCTACATACTAGTATCTTGGCTAGTGCAAGAGCTAAGGGGGTTGTAGCTCCCTTCCAGGAGAAGCCGGAAAACGAGAGAGGGTTGTAGCTCTCTGTAGGTTGCAGCCTGCGTACTAGTAAAGGACTGCACCAGTACATTGTAAAAAGAAGTTTCTAATTAAAAGAAGATAGAGACGAATTGCAGCAGGTGGTTTTCACCCACATTGGGTTTCCACCTTATATCTTGTATTCTTGTGCGTGATTTTATTCTGCTCTATTTTACTGTTTCTGGTTACTGGTTATTTGATTATGATACTCATATTACTAATCAACATCTGTTAGATAAAGTAAATTATAAGTTTGCATTGTATACGCGGGTTTCCTTCTGCATAGTTGCGTATATACGCGGTTTTAATTAACAGAAGTAGCGTATATCATCTGGATTTGAAAAAGGGAATATTTGACTTGATAATACTGATTCACCCCCCCCCCCCCCCTCTCAGTATTATTTCCAACATCCTCTCCCAAAATACCTAAGAAGACCATGTCAACATGGAGAGCATGCCACAATTACATCTTACTATGAAGTCTAGGTGGTTTCTTTTAAGGGCATCGTGAAATTCCCAATTAAATATCCAATTAGATTAAAACAATCATCAACCTAGATTTTGAGAGTTTTAAATATTTTCTTTTATATATTTGTAAAGTGTGAAAAGCTAAAGAATTGTAACTGACCCAAAATAAGTACAATAGTGCCAAGGGGCAATTAATAACTCAATTTATAAAGATTTTAAAACTTTCAATATGAAGGGATATTTTTTGTTGTTGTTGTTGTTGATATACCTATAGACTAGATCTAGGAGGTTTGTACTTCTACATTCTTTTATTTATTTAATATTAATAAACTTTAAAGGCCATTGCTAGAGTTATTTTTCAACGTGCATCTTGCCCTTGTTTCCAATTACTCATTCAAAATTCATGTATGTGTGTACTTTGTGATATGTATAAAATGAGGTTTTAAACCAATATGTGAATTATATGCTTCCTCTCACATGCTTACCATTTCAATTCTGCAGCATTCATTCTATCAACACTTATTAGATTAACATAACCACTATTATACAGTTTTTCTAGTAACTTATACATTGGTTTTTGTACTAGGTTTTAGCTAATTGTTTCCATGATTGTGTAATTGTGTGTTTATTGGATCATTGCCTCTTATTTCTTATCTATCTTTTAACTGCTACCTAGCATAAATTATGTTCATCTTAGTGCACTTAGTTAGTTTTAGTTTAGAATGTGTGTAGCCTTGCTATGATGTTCCCTAATATCTTACAACATTCTCAAAACCAAGAATTATTAGTGAGCTAGAACCTATATGGGTCTCTTATCCCATATTGTGTGAGGTTTAGTTGGGACCTCATACTGAAAAGAACCCCTTGACTGTTGGGCCATTTTTCCCTATCCATAGTTATTTCAAAACTAGAAAGAGGGCCCAAATTGCATTGCGTGTAGGATCCCTCAACCATATCATTTAGATATTCCTCGATACGAAATTCCCGCCCAATAACCACACACCCCTATAATCTTTCTATGCCATATTGAAAGGGAAACAAGCCACAAAGACGTTCCCTCTAAGCCATAACACCTTGGTTCTCCCCCTAAAGAATAATAATATTTTTCCCCACACTAAAGTAATTTCCTTTAGATGCATCACGGATACATACATTAAGCATATCAGAAAGGTACCTACAGCTCCTCTCGTCCCAAGGCGCAAAGCCACCAAAAGACCTTTCACTAAAGAAGGTGTTTTGGTTGAGTCTGTCAAAGATCTCGTTGAAGTGGGTGACCAAGAGGTTGAAATAGAAGACAACGATCTGAGAATCATGGAGTTGTAAGACCAACCTAATAAATCTCATCTCATGGTGGCATATTTGTAGCAGAAAGTCAAAGAACTCATGCATAAAGTATCCCAAGGAACTGTTCAACCCAGTGAAGGAGAACAATCAGGGAAAACATTGATACATGTTGCAAAAGGGAAAAGTAAATAGATTATTGATGTTGAAGAGATAAAGGAGACAACTAAACAACCAAGGAAGCCCAAAACAAAGTCAAAAGCTAGAATATAATAGCAAATGAAAGACACTCTTCCTCCAAAGCAAAAGTCAATGTTTGATGAGCAGAAGGAATATGAGAAGTTATTGGAATAGCTTGAAGTAATTCAACAACAGGTGGACCAGCTTGCAGAAAAGAATCACATGGATAAGTTATATTTGTTTAGGCAATTATAAGTTGTTGTGCCTATCCTTGACAAGGCTAAATACAAATTGAAGTGGACCTTGCCTCTGTATAGGCAAGTGAAAAGTTTGTATGTGGGGAAATTGGTATTAAAAAAAAGACTCAAGTTGGTTAAGTAGAAGCTCATTGAGGCCAAGGAATCTTGTAGAAAAATGAGGATTTAGACTTGATATTCTGGTTGAAGCTACCAAAAAATAAATTTTGCAACAAGAGAAAGGTATCAGTTTTTTTTCTTTGAAATTTTGCTCATATGCCCTGTTTAGTCAAGTTTTGTGTTGAAGTTGCACTTGCGTAGCAAGGTTCTGCTACACAAGTTGCATAGAGCCACACTTTGATGAAGTGATAGTAATTTTGGAGTTTTGAAGCATGGACAAGGTGTATGTAGGTGATAAGTATGCTCCTAAATTAGTTTGAAGCAGAAAAATCAATTACAAATCTGAAGTTCAGAGTCTGTTGTGCAAGTTGTAGTCAATTATCTTAAAGGTCTGCAGGCATTGGAAAAACTACTTTAGGGGTTCTAAACTATTACACTTCCATTCCAAACATACCCATTTGCTTTGTTTTTTTAGGAAATTTCTACAACCATATCAACCATGAAGGTCTTCTACGTCTCTAATGCGCAAGTAGACAATCAACTATTTTCTTTGAAAATTCAAAATTTTGAACTTATAGAAGCAGTTTTGAGTAGTTGAATAGGTGTCTAGTAGCATTAACTCATGTAATTCAAGTTGTTAAGCAAATATTCCTTTTATTTAGTGTTTTGAAAATGTATTGGTCAATAGTAAAACTGCTCCTATTTTTTAGCGAAGTAAGTAAGAATGAATTGTATCTAGCTTAGTTTGACTTCTATGAAGAAAATTCGACCACCTAGAGTGGTAATTCGAATTCTATAGTGTATATAATAATGTAAAACAAGAAAAAATAGGTTCTTGTTGGTAGTGGAAGGAGGCTCGTCTACATTTTCTGCAATTTTGTATCATTCTCCCAAGTGAAAAGAAGAAGGAAGATGCAATTTTGACAAAGATTCTTGGTTCAATGCTTATTGGTATGTGTGTTACTTTGTGTTTTGTTTCTAATATATATTTCCATGGTGTAAACATTCTTCATGCTCAACTTGAAAATAATATCTCAAAATTCACTTAGTGCTCTGTTTTAGATCGGCTGATCATATTTGTTTTCTTTTATTTTATGGAAATATGAATTCATTAGTGTTTTGATGCTCAATTTGTCATCCTTCCTCTTGCTCCACTGACCCATTCACTGGAATGAAATTTGATTTGATATCAATAAGTCTGCCTATCTTTCCTCTGTTCAAATTTCATCACATCCCTTTTTCACTTGGATCTAAAACAATGATATGGTCTGGAGTAGATTTAATTTCCTACACTTACCTTCAAACATCAAAACTAAAACCACCCTTGGATCATCATAGCTAGCCTAAGATCTAGAAGCTTTCAATAATTTAATTGATTGAAAGAAGAACACAGTGAGAGAGCCCTCTCCATGGCTAGTAGGGCTTGACTCTAGCCTAAAAGTGGTCAGTGGTTACCTATGGATTTATCTTTTCAACCTAGAGAAATTTACAGAGCGATAATACAGTGGCATCGTTGTTGGGGAATGAGGGTTAAACTTTCCTTGGGTAAACTTTTGATTTGAGAGCTAAATCCTCGTCCTTGTAGGTGACAGGCTGCTAGGTGTCAGTAGGTTGAACAATCACCTTGTAAAATTGTGTTTGAGATCTGTTGCATTCTGACTGTTTGAGGAAATATGGCTCCAAGAAGACATAAAATACAACACCTTGACCCAAATCCTCCTAATATTATTACTAGCCCTGTGAAACTGCTTAGAAGATAAAGATTTGAAGAGGGTGAAGGGAGTAATAATCCCCTTGAAGGGTATTATACTCTGCTTGAGAGTCTTATTACTATTTATGACATCGAATTTGACCTACCATTTCAGCATACTCTTTTTAGAACCAAGTCTAAGTCTTTCATGTTAGAAACAATCCTTGATGAAACAATATTAAGGCCATTCATCCCTTCTCATAAGGTTGGTGTTTTAGAATCTAATAGAGATATATTACAATAATTTCATAAACTTGAACAACTAGTTTATCAATTGCATGAGGTTGCTGAGAAGTCCACCAACTTTCAACAAACAATCCCTATTTAATTTGCATCCCCTTTGAGTCCCTCCTATTGCTATGCTTCCATAGTAAATTTTTTTTACACCCTCCTTCACAACCACTCAACAAATTGTTGTCCTGCCACCTCTTTCATCCACAACATCTAGCACTACAATAAGCATTACATAAACACAAATAGTAGTGAGTACATATACCTCTCAAACCACAATCCTTGAAGCTCGTTATGCCCCATTGGTCTTGCAAGCACCAATGAATGCTATGCCACAAAATTTTGGGTATAACATACCTTAATTTGAAGGCATTGGGCCTACTACAACACAACAACACAGATAAAATGAATGATTTTACAAATATTGAAGAAGTAGATGACAATGATGTTAAGCTAAGTATTTTTGCCCAGAGCTTGGCAAGAGAAGTTAGAAAATGGTACAGAGGCTTGGAAGTAGGCATCATTGCATCTCTTCAACTGTTTCATCAACTTTTCCTTTCTCGTTGGGAGGTAAAAAAGAATCCACTTCAAATTCTTGCAGAATATGAAAACTTGAAGAGGACTCTAGGGGAGTCAGTCTAAGATTATTCAGACAGATTCAATAATGTTTATAATTGTTGGCTTGAGGGGGCCTAACCCAGGTTCAACATTATTTATCCAAACAGATCCCTACACTACTGGTGCTTTCAGCATCAGCCCGAGGAGTGCGGACCAAAGTCTCACCCGAAGTAGTATGGGGGGATGTTGGAACCAAGTTTCTGCACCCTAAGATGGTTGTGATGTCGTTTGATTTCTTCTATCCATGCCTTCGCATAGGTGTTCTCGCTCTAGGGCTTGTAAGACAAGCCCCCTATTCCAGCTTTCAATACCTTCGCGAAAGTATACGATCAACCTTCGCGCAGCCCTAACCTCGGGCTCATGTAGCAGTGCGACGTGGAGATTCCTCAATTACCTTAAGTGATTTGCTTATTTTGCTGAATACTTAAGTTTATCATTGCGTAATCAGATATTCATAGTTGCGTTTAATTATTCAATGTAACTGTATTCATTCGCACAACATAGAAGAATAACAAAGGAAATTCATGCACAAAATATCGAAACCCATCAACAGAACAAATACACATAAATTGTAGAATAACTCCTTTTATTAATATCTTCCAAGTGTTACAGACTCTACTCACCCTATGCACACAGCTGCAGGGGTTCACGCACTCAGCTGCAGACTTCTACGCTAGGCCTCTATGCACTCAGCTGCAGAGCCTCTACCTACGCTACAACCCAAGACTTAGACTTCTTGCTCTAAAGTTATGACTGTCTTACTCCTTATATACTTCTAACTACTTAGGGCTTAGCTCTTTTTATACAATCCCATGGTCCGCTGACCATGGGTAGATCTCTTAAAGCCGACTTTACTTTACAACACTAAGGGCGGACTACCCTTTGTGACACATAATACCTTCACGCTCTGTGACCACAAAATGTGGAGTCTTTACAATAATATTACAAAAACATGGGCTTTTAGCCCCAAAAATACCCTTGGGGGATCCCACTCCCAACAGGCCCCCAACACAAACATCATGACTCGCCCTCGAGTCACCCGGTAGGCGTAGAGATCTTTGCGGGAAGCCCGTCCAGCTCGACCCTGATGATGACAACTTCGGTTGTGCACTGAGCTGCTCCCTGCTTCGCATCTTCGACTATCTTCTAAGTTACTGCCCCTGCACTATCAGCCTGAAGTTGTTGTTGCATCACTTGCAGAGTAGAAAGCTTGCCTTTAATGTTTCTTGTCACTGCATATGCTTCCTCCAGCTCCATCCATATTGTCGCGGACCCAATGACACATCCTTGCTTTGTACCATCTTCCAACCACGCAAGTCCCCAACTTGGGTTGTGTAGTTTATAGTCCCGCACCTCCTTTCAGCTACCTGGAGCGCTAAGATTGTGCTACTTTAATTTAGTCACATGGTCAGACCGCTGGTGTATGGCTTCAAATGACTGCCATTGACCTTTCCTAGGAAGGGTTCTCCATTTAATTTGACCAGCTATACCGCTCTTCCGTTGGTAATCTCCTTAATAACATAAGGCCCTAACTAGTGCATCCTGAATTTTCCAGGGAATTTATCAAACTTATTATCATACAAAAAAACCAGATCATTTACCTTAAAAGTGTGCAGCTTGATGTGTCGATCATGCCATGCCTTTTCACGCTGCTTTTGGACCTGCTGGTGAAATTCAACCAAAAATATTTCTTCTTCGAGCTCATCCAGCTGTGAGAGCCTCTCTTCCAGGGCTCCGCGATCTGTCATACCTATAAGTGCTACTATGCGTAGACTAGACACAATGTATTCCATAGGCATTGCGGCTTCCACACCATAGACAAGCCTAAAAGGGGTTTAACCTGTCAACTTCTTGCATGTCGTTCGATAAGCCCACAACACTACAGGTATGCGTAGGTCCCAATCACTTTGTTGAGCATTGAAAACCTTGGTCAACGCATTTTCAAGCACTTTGTTGAAGGCCTCCACTGTCCCGTTAGCCTGTGGGTGATAAGGTGTGCTATTCTGGTGATATACTTGAAATGCCCCCGTTAGTGCGCTGATCATCTCATTTAGGACCGCGATCACTCATCAAGATCCTTGGACATCCTCTGTACATGCTCAAATAGGAACTTCGTGGCCATCGTGCCCATGTAATCCTTCATCGGCTGCGCTTCTGCCCAACGAGTCGAATACTCCGTCGCAGTGATAATGTACCTTGCTCCTGTCTTCCTGTGTGGCTGGATGGGTCCTACAAAATCTATTGCCCACTTTTCGAAGGGTTGCAACGTCATTTGTGGATTCAAAGGCATTTCATCCCTCCACGATGGCCTGCCCATTCTTTTACATACATCACATGCCTTGCAATATGATTTTGAATCCTGATGAAGGGTTGGCCACCACAACCCTACACGTAGAATCTTACGTGCGCTTTCTCTCCCTGCATAATGTCCTCTCGCGGTGCCCCCATGAGTGTCCGCGAGGATGCTGCTTCGTTCAAACTCAGGTACATAACGTCACAATATCTCATTAGTCCCCATCTTGCATAGATGCCCAACAATGACAGAGAAATCTACCGCGCGCACCACTAATTCCTTCTTTTGTTGGACAGAGTATCCTTCCGGTGCAGTTCCTGTTGTTAGGAAGTGTATTATATCCTCAAAATGACCATCCGTGATACACACTGGAAATAGCTGCGCGTTAGGCAATCCTTCTTCCAAGTTAGTAGGTTCCTCCCTTGTTTCGATGTGCGACAGATGGTCTGGTCTCGCGTTCAATCATCTAGGCTTCACAACAACTTCAAAATCATACTCTTGGAACAATAAGAGCCATCTGCATATTCAGCCCCCCAACATAGGCTTATTGACTAGGTATTTCAGTGCGGAGTGATCCGTATACATCTTAAAATGGCCTCCTAGCAAGTAGTGTCGGTACTTCTGGAGCGCATACACCATAGCTAACCCCTCACGTTCAGTGGTAGAATAGTTCTTTTCTTCTTTGGATAATTTACGGCTTGAGAACGTGATAGGATGGTTCAAGCTTTCTCCACCGTCTTGTGTTAGTACTGCCCCCAACGCTATACATGACGCGTCGACATGTACATGAAACTCTTTCTTCCAGTCTGGGAAGACTAAAATTGGCGCGGTAACCATCTTTTCTTTCAATGTATCTAATATTTTCTTACAGTCATCGTTCCAGCAAAACGTGACATCCTTCTTCAACAATTTTCCGTCGACGCGGTGATTTGGGCATACCTTTTGATAAACTTTTTGTAATATCTCGTATGTCCAAAAGTAGGGCACAGATATTCCACACTCCTCGGTGCTTCCAAGTTCAGTATCACCATGATCTTCGTAGGGTCTACCATCAGCCCTTGTTTGCAAACCACATGCCCCAATAGGTTCCTAAAAGGAACACAAAATAGACACTTCTTGAGATTGACCGTGATCTGGTATCTTCGACAGGTATCCAACATCAAGCGCAAGCTTGCTATGTGGCGCTTAACCTGTCAAAGTACAGTCCAGTCATCAAAATATACCTCCAGGAACTTATGAATAAATTCCTTGAATGCCGCAACAACCATGCACAAAAATATTGCAGGCGCATTCTTCAATCCAAACGACATTACAGTGTATTGAAAACAACCCCACTCAATTGCGAAGGTTGTCTTGCTCCTATCCTCTGGCGCGATTTTGATTTGGTGGTACCCAGAGAACCCATCAGTGAAGGAATATGCTTTCTGGCCGCCTAAATTATCCAACACTTCATCCATGAACGGAGTCGGGAAAGGATTATGCACACAAGTGTCATTCAGTTTTCTAAGATCCACGCATATCCTTATCTCATCCTTCGGCTTCTTCTCTTGCACCACCATTGGGCTTACCCAATCGAATTCTTCCATAGGCTCAATGATGTCTATCACTAGCATCTTTTCTAGCTCTAAGCGGACCTTCTCCATATATTTCGGATTGAGGTGGTACGGCCTCTGCTTAACTGGCTTCACGCCGGTCTTTAACGTGATCTTCGTCACTCCTAGGTCTCCAATTATTCCTTCCAGATCCGTAAACTTGGTGGGGTATAAGTCCTAGTGTTCGTGGAGCAATTCAACAACCTTATCCTCCATCGCGTGGTCCCAGTAGTCTCCAATCTTCGCGAATTTGGGGTCTGCCTCCGTACCAATGTTCGCTTCTTTTTTTTTTCACCAGCGCAGTTATATTAGGGTTCTCAATCTACAGTCCTTGAACGTTGCGGTGGCCTTTTGTTTCTGGAATGTTAATCTTCTATGGATCCTCATCCTCTGCTTCAATAGTTATATTATAACATTCAAGCGCGTGACTCAGCTGAGTAGCCCATTCAAGTTGAATCAAGTCTAAAGGATCCTGCGGTATCCTAAAGATGGCTGCTTTCACTTCTTGTAGCGCTTCATCAATACTGTCAAACCCGTCCTCAAAACTGAATGTCATCACGAATCCTTTGTGCATGTAGCTGACATTAAACATAACTGTTCGAAAACCTCAACTTTGGCCGAGCACTCAAGTAAAACCAATCATCATATCTGTATTGAAAACTCTTGTGTTGTGGCCAAAATTGATCATTATCACCATAGGAAATTCAGAGAAGCCATCGAAATAGGTAAACACCCCGATAACCTTAACTGCGATGATGGTTGGAAGATTAGTGATAATTTGATTCCTATTTTAACCTCTGATTCTACCTTTTCATAGATTACTCCCTACCCTCTCTTCGCTCTACTTGGTCTCCATGGTCTTCCTTGTTAGCATACTGACCCTAGGTTCATTATAACATTTTAATAAAATAATCAAGAATAAATCAATAAAATTTCATAATTTCCATTCCTATACATTTAAACCTTAAAAAAAAACCTTTAAAATGAATTTAATATCTCGATGATTATGAATTATAAATCGATTTATTATAATTCATAATAATACAACAAAGTTTAGTTTTAAACAAATTAAACAAGTAATACTTTTATTCATTGTAATCTTTAAGTTCATTCTAGAAATTAATTAATAATAAAAAGTAGGTCATTATATCATTATGAGTTATTTGTTATTAATTATTATTAATAAATTTTTCTTTTAATCATTTAAGCATACTATAAATAAAAATGAAAAATATCACTCATACAATTTATAACCTTATTATAAGGCCCATCATTATACTCATCTTGATCATATAATTAATAAGATTAATCAGTTCTACAAAATTTCAGTGAGTTTATTTATTAATAGTTACTTTCTACTATTAATGTAACCATAGTACATTTCTCAAATTTTTTTAATAATTAGTAGACTAGCCATTGACTTAATAATTAATAAACTTTAACTAAAATAATTATTAACAGATCTAACAATAATAAAATTAGAATAAAATATATAAATTATAACTAAATTGTATTATAACATTATCATACCTGTCGGCTGTCATTCATTCCCATTCCCACCCTAGCCCTATTTATTACCCTACTGGGTTCTGACTTGTTCTCTCATGGATCTAATCCTGATAATGAGTCATGGAGGTTGGTTCAAAATGTCGATTACAACAAATATGATTATGATGACTCCGGAAGATAACACCACATAGAATATATATCGCAGAAGCCTCAAATCAATAATTATGATTCAGTATGAAGTAATATCACAATAAATGGATGGAAGTTGCATGACTTATTGTTGGTGTATGCATTTGCATCTAGTGACTTATATTATGATCGCGAGGATGACTTAATGAAGTTTGTATTAATTGGTAGATGACAACTTGTTGGCATGATAAAGTCATAATTTGATGTTTGGATGTGAGCTCTACCTATCACTTGGTCCAAAGAATTTGTTACAGTGATATTGATGATTTTGATATTAGTTCTAATTTAGCATCTAAACTTTGGTAAGTTTACTTTTTTTATTTGATTGCACAATATTGACTTATGTAAAGTTGAGCATATTGGTTTCGTAAAGTGTTATGTTTGTAGAAACAATTGTATGAAGCAAGCTCCCTGAGTCGGGTATGTCCACATCAACACTTACTTGGTGAAGCCAAGAAGATGTGTTAATCAAAACCTCTACTTCAAAATGGGTCCAAGATATGTCTTTGATTTTGGTTTTTATATATACTAGTGATCTACTCTTGACAAGTAATGAGCCTCCGATGATCGAAGTAAGAGGGAGATGGCCTCTGAAGTTCAAAATGAAGAATCATGTCACAATGTATCTCATCCTGATGATGAAACAAACTAGCTAGTTTGAAACGCGTCACAAAATTTTCTCCTATGTGATTTATACCAGAAAGACTCTTCTTGATGTATCTCATCCTAAAGTTTGGAAAAGAAAATCTACATTGCAAATCTATTGGAGGGTTTTTGGGAAATGGAAATGCAAATCCTTGGACACTCCGATTGAATTTCAAGAAGTTGTGAAGAGATATTATTGAACCTGACTTGGCAACCAACATTTGATTGAAGCATTGATGTACCAACACTCGTTTCTATATATATATATACATACATACATACATACATACATATAGATATAACCCGAGCGAATTCATGATTGAGCCGCTTCATACACATTGAGCTTCCAGCAAGCACCCTTCGAGACGTTTGCATGGGATGATCTATCTTTGACATTCTTTCTAAGACATGTGACTACATGGATGTATTGATGGAATTTGGATCATTATTGATGAGAACATTTGGGTGTTTCCTTAGTATGAGATTTGCCATGATTTTTTGAATGAGAATTATGTAGCTTTAAGCATAACTGAGGTTGAGTACAATGGTTGCTATCATGAATAACTATGAGGCAGGATGAGGAATTTTTTTTTAGAGATATTTGAGCATGTTTGGGATATGACATGGATATATTATGATGAAAAAGAGTGGAAATCAATTGGTATTGAATCCCGTATATATCCGGGAATGAGATACCTTCATTAAGACAATGTTCTTGCACGAAACAAGCGTAGGCTTGTAGTTGACACCTCCTCAAGAGGGAGGATGACTATGGTATCCTTTTTGTGATATGTATATTTTGTTATAATATGATATTTGATTTGATATCCTATATGAATAGGAGACATTTGTTATTGAGACATGGTGATTTCCATATATAAGCACGATGATATGTTGTTGATCTACAAAGAGCATCGTTGATTTAGGACACTGAGCTAGCTCTCCTACCCCCCTTGTTTGAGCTCCCGGGGTGTGCAATTGAGAAAGAGGGATCCTGGGGTTGAGGGATCTCTGGAAAATAGGATATCACCCCTATCTCTTACGCATAGGGTTGGACATTTGTTCTCCCCTATCTTGGTATTTCCAGAATATACCCCAGTTGGCATCAAGTCAAGCTTGTTGAGACTATCCCTTTCCATTTGTCCAATGGGTTGAGGAGGCTTGGGGCATGTAATCCTTACCTTTTGGTAAGTAGGCTATCTCACCCAAGCTTGGATTATGATGCAGGTGTTTTACCACATGACTCTTGAGGGTCAATGTTGGGAAGATCGGTAGGCAATAGGATGGGTTGAGATGTGCTCCCTTATATCACTTATTTCTCAATATGGGGTCATAGATGTTTAGCTCCCCGTGAGATTTTAGGTTGAGATGTGCTCCCCGATGTTATTTTGAGATGTGCTCTCCGATGTTGATGTGGGTCGTAGACTTGGATCCCCGCTAATGTATCCTGAGTGGTAGAATTGGGCTCCCCGCTGGGAGATTTTGGGTTGCAATAGTGGCTCCCTGATGAATAGAGGGTGGTAGCTTAGGCTTCCCTCTGATGTCGAATTCTTCTTCTTTTAGATTCGATAATGTTCAACATATGAGTAGGGGAAATCAAGGGATAAGAAGCAATAAGCAAGAGATGAATCGACATGAACCATGATGATATGTGATGATGAGATTCTTGATATTGGATATTATATGATGACAGGATGGCATGTTGATCAATGGTCAAATATTGATAGGTGGAATTGTCCCTAGTTCAATGAGAGTGTTAAAATAGGAAACTACGGTAAAATTCCACTTTTGAAAACTCGTTTTATGGAGATCATGGTTGCATTGAATTCCTATTTTCGAGAGGACCAAAATTGACCTAAAGATCATCTAATTTGGAGAAGGGAAAGTATATTTTTGAATTATCAGCCCACATGTGTTTATTTGATCAGGTCGGCCCCAAAGTAAATTGGACACCCTTGGAAGGCTATAAATACAAGTGACTTGTACCTCATTTGGACATCATCATGGATCATTCTTCTATTCTCTTTCTTGTTTTTGGATTGCACAGGTCTGAGGCAGATCCACAGAGGAATAGGTTGGCTTGAAGATGAAATTGCAGGGTCTGAAGCTCGCATCTATGTTTTAGGGTTCTGGGCCTCAGTCGCAGGCATGACACAGGAAGAACTTAACCAAAATCACTCACTAATTAGCTCATATGTGTGACTAAAAAATCTTAGTCACACACACAACTCATCCTCCATGCCACTAGCATCTAGGATTTCAGAATCATAGTCGCAAGCTCTCCAATGGTTGAATTCAACCACAGTCGATGGCTTACAGGCTCAAGGGAGTGACTAGACCTTTCCAGTCACATGCATGACTCCTCCTCCATGTGACTAGGACCTAAATATTGGTTTTTTCGTTGTCAGAATTTTTTGCTCGTTGACCACAGGATTCAACAATTGACCATAGATAGTAACAGTTCATTATAGGCTTCTGAATCAGGGTTCTGAGTATAAGCATTGATGGGTTCATTTTATGGATATTTTTTAATTTTTTATTACTCGATAGGTTTATGGTTGAAGATATGTATTATTGTACTCTCATTTACTAAATAATTTAATGAAAATCTAATAAGAAGAAGAAATTGAAAAGGTTTTCCCCATAGTGGGTTTTGCGCTGGTCTCCAACCAATCCTGGTGTCTCTATGTGTGAATTTTTTTCTTCTATTGTTCCTTTATGTTCCACTGTATTCATGATGATGATATTGATGTTTCTACATAGTTTCATATGTTATTGAATAATGATGTATGATGTTATGGGGTGAATTTAATGTGTAAATGAAGAAATGCAATTATAAAAGAAAAGAACAATATAGCCCTAAGAAAAATTAACAGGACATGTTCCTCTTCCTGATCTAACATGGAAGGCTCATAGAGCTTTAGATTCTCTACATTCACAACTGAGTAAATGCACATGTATGGTGGTAGAATGATTTGATAGGCATTATCATCCACCTTTTACAATATTTCAAAGGTACCATACTGCAAAGCCTTGATTTTCTTACCATGGTCCTATAGCCTCTCCTTGTTCAATTGTAGCTATATTGTGTCTCCCACCTTAAACAATTTCTATGTTTTGTGCTAATCATGCCTGGTTTTGTATATTTCCTATGAATTTTTGCAGTGTCTCTTATACCTATATATTGATATGCCTGATCTTCTCAAAAAAAAAAAAGTAGCCCTCAAGGTGTCCCAGTAAGATTGTCCCTCACTCATCCTTATTACCCATATGCAATATCCAAAGGTGAGGGCAGCAAATATCCAAAACAAGTTTCAAATTGGGACTTACTAGTAGAAGTGTGGACTTCTCTATTATAAGAGTGTTGTAGATATACTATATTTTTATCCCAGGTCTTTGGATGCTCTTGATTATAACCCCTCAAAAGTTGCACCAAAGTCTTCTTGACAACTTCAGTTTTCCAATCTTTCTATGGATGGAATGTTGTAGACCTCTTCAACTTGGTGTCCATATTCTCCCACAATGTATTCCAAAATTCACTAAGAAATATTGTGCCCTATCTAAAATGATGCTCCTTGGTATCCTAAAGTGCACCCAAACCTGTCCAAAGAACAAGTTTGTTGCTTCTTGCCCACTCATGATACTTTTCCAGGGCATCAAAACACCCATATTGTTGAACCTGTAAAATACCAAAAAATGGTATTCATGTCCCTTCTTATTTGCTGGTAAACCTCCCACAAAATCCATGGAAACTCTTTCCTAAGGACGAGTGGGTACATATAAGAGATTATATAAGCCCACTTTCCTATTACTAGGCTTGCTGGTAAAACAAAGCATGCATACTCTTATGAACCTAGCTACATGTTCTTGCATCTTGGGCCAATACACATACCTTTCCAAGTTGGCCATTGTCTTCCCTACAACACAGTTCCATACAACCTTGGAGTTGTGAACCTCTCTAATCAACTGCAATCACTCACCCTTAGAAAAACATAACTTATCCAACCTGTAGAGTAACCATCTTGGAGATGGTAGTCAACGGTGTTGCCTCCATAATGAACATGGCTCTGACCCTGCAACTATTGAAACGCCTCCTTGAAGTCCTCATCCTCTGAATATGCCTCTGAGTATGCATCATGGGTGAATGGATCCATGTGCATCAAAGTTCCCAAAGTTTTGATCTTTGATGTGGGTGGTCTTGAAAGATTTTTGGCCTACTTGTTTGTGTTTCCCTTCTTGTACTTAATCACTAAATTAAACTATTGTAGAAATCCCATCCACTTGTAATGCCTGATATTTTGTATCTTACATTGGGGCTACAGGTACTATAGTGGCTAGTGATTTGTGTGTATCATTGCCTCCTTTCCCATCAAATAGTGCTTCCACTTCTTTGAAACTTGCACTAGGGCATAGATCTCCTTGTTGTAGGTAGTGTAGTTAAGATTTGCCCCATGAAATACTTTATAATGGTAGAATACAAACCTTACTCCCTACATCAATACCACTCCCATAACATACTCACTCATAGTTGTCTCCACTTCGAATCGTAGTTGCAACTTTTGTAATGCTAGAACTGATGCTTGATTAATCTTCTTCTTTAGCTCCTTAAAATCCCTTTGTTGACCTTTTCTCCACTGGAAACTCCTTCCACACACTGTCATGGCATGGAGTGGCATTGCTACAATTGAAAATGAGTCTATGGAATTCCTCAAATATTGTGATGCTCCAACGAAACTCCTAACCTCAAAAACATTAGTATGCATCGGTAATTTCATGATGATATCCAATCTTCAACTCTCCTCCACCTATCACATACTCCATATACACCAAAGATTGTTGTGAAAAATCACACTTCTTGATATTTGCTAGCAGATGGTGCTTCTTTAATGTCTCCAACACCTACGTCAAATGTGAGATGTACTCCTCCCAAGTAGCATTGTATACAAGTATATCATTCAAATAAACAATAAAAAAATGAATCTATAGAAAGGTGCAATATCACCCATTAACCTCATAAATGTAACTTGTGCATTGCATAGGTTGAATGGCATGACTAACCACTCATACAAACCGTGTCTGGTTTTGAAGGTAGATTTCCAAGAATCTTCTTCTTTGAAACGAACTTGGTGATATTTAAAATTTAAGTTTGGATTGGTTAAGTACTTCACTTGTTGCAGCTAATCAAAATGATCATCTATCCTAGGCATGGGGTACATGTTCTTAAGCGTGATTTTATTCAATGCCCTATAATCAATATACATCCACAAAGTCCCATCCTTCTTTGGAACATTGATGATGGGCGACCCACATGGTGATGTACTCAGTTGAATGACACCCTGTTCCAATAGTTGCTACAACTATTTCTTCAAGCCACTTACTTCTATAACATACTACCTTTATATCCTAATATTTGGCAATGGGGAGTCCGCCAATAACTGGATCTCATGCTCGACTTCCCTCTTGGGTGGTAACTCATTAGAACCTTGGAAGACTCTTATGCGCATATAGCAAAATATTCTAGTTTTTGCTTATGTTTCTTAGTACAACATTCAAGGCATGCCTTACCTCTTACAAACTCTTCTAATTACTAATTTTCTCTTAAAAATAGTAAAACACACTTCTTGCTGGAACTAATCAATTTCTTAGCTTGGTTGACACTTACCAATGGAAGTTTCTACTTTCATTTTTGCGCGTTGATGGTAACTATTTTCCATCCTTTATGAGCCGATATTGGTTGGCTCTCTAAATGAATATTGCATCTCGCAGGTACATGTAGGGACTTCCAAACACCACTTTTCATACATCAAGGGGAACCACATCTAGTTCTACTTCATCAATAAAATCAACACTAATTGCAAATCTAAATTTGCACTATTTTGTTACCTTCAACTTTGCATCCTTATTTACTTATCCCAATGGATATGGCTCAGATGATCATGAACTTCCAATCCCAATTTATTGACCAACGTTGCTGCAACGAGATTTTGTTGTGATGCTAAGTCAAACAAAGCATCAATCTATGTCTCTATGACCTGTATATTTATGTGTAAGAGTTTGGTCATTTCTTTCTCATCCTGTTGTTGAAGGCTACTCAAATTCACCTCCTTCTTCACTGATGTATATATGATCTTCTCATCCACATCTGAGTTTATTTCAATTTGGTTACACGAATCAATGGCCATGAGATTCTTCTTCTTATTGTATTTCTCTTTGTTCTTTAGGTTAAGCTCAAGATGTAACTTCCAACACTTCTCTGCTATATTTCTGTCAATGTTGTAGTGGTTTTTGGGATCTTTGCACTAGTGTATTGTGGATTCCATATTTTTATCTTTTCCCTATTTCCACTTCTTCTTCCACTACTTAGAAGCATCAAGTTTCTCCTTCTACTTATATCCATTTGATTTCTCTTTCTTCAAGCCTATTTTCTCCAAGTTTTGTGCCTATACACAAGACTCATCCATCGATCTAGGCTCGAACAACATCACTTGCTTTGCAGACTGTTGTGTAGACCCTCGAGATACTTGAGGAGTACATCTGGGTTCTTTAAGTAAATATCGAACATTATGGCCATCTTTTTGAACTTTGTGATGTATTCCTGTACACTCTGCCCATGCTTTTACCTGAAGTAGTGCCACTAGATCCGTTGGTCCTCTACATATAAAATAGGGTAAAATTGTGACTTTATGAGGGTTTTGAATTCCTCCCACTTAGTCACTGGAGGTTCTCCCTCCAACCTCAAGGTCTTTGTGTGGGTTTCCCACCAAGTGAGGGAATGGCCCTCTAATTTCAACAATGCAAAGGAAATCTTTTGTTCTTCATCAACATGATGGACACTAAAATAAACTTCTAATTTACGTAGCTAGTGATTTAGCTTCAGAATGTCAATCTCACCTAGGTATAGATTTATATTGGAATTCGCTTCCATTTTGAACATGGATTGTTAATGATTCATGACACTTGGATTGGGTTGATCTTTTTTGGGTCCGTTCTTCAGTTGGTTCTTTGTTTCTTCCTGATCTCCTGATATGTCCTCTTCATTAAAACCCCCATCTTCTCCAAGTATCTTGAGCTTATTACTCAAGGCTGACATGAGTAGATTTGTATTATTACTTCTATATTCAACTTGTGATTCTACCCGTGAAAACCTCTCCTTTGCAGGATCATGAGGATAATTCACAAATTCATCAGCTTTGATTAGGGTTTTATAACCTTTGGTATCATCGATCTAGATCCCTTATAAATCTCCATATTATACCCAAAGAAGCCTACTCTTATACCAATATGATACATAAACTATTGTGGATATTCCATTAAACAGATCATCACAACAGATCTAATAAAACTATGTTTAAAAATCCAAAATCTACAGTATTGGGGTTTTATTTCTCTTTAGATTTATGGATCTATAGATTACTGTTAATTCCATATGCATGCATATTAAAATTATGCAGAAAATAGAGAACAATGAAATAAAAACTCACAAACCATGATTTGACAAAAGATATGACATGGAAAACCTTTTTGGGAAAAAACCTGGTTGGAAGGTGAGGTTTCTCTGTTCTGTTTCTCTAAATAGAAAATGGTTGAGTACAAAGAAGTATGCCCTGTGGCCCGTGGGATACTACAATGCACAAATCCTCTCTCTGTATGCTCTATCTCCTATCTCTCTTAGCTATTTTTTGTCATCTGTGGAAAAAATTAACTTAAAATAATGGAACACCTTTTCCTCCTAGTGCCCATTTATAACACAACCTATTGAAAATAGCAACAAGAAATGTTAAAATAGCATCAAGAAAAAAAATCCTAATTTAATTTATCCTTGAATTAAATTGGGAATAAAATTGTAATTCCACATCTCATGACAACTTGTAATAGTGAACTAAGTTAATTTGACTTAGTTAGCTCATTTAATTTGAGTTGAGGGTCTAACTAAACTCATGTAGAGTGTCCCCTACAATCAGGAGCACTAGTTGAATTTATTTTTAGTTGTAATTAATTAATTCAGTTTAACTGAGTTAAAGTCAGTTAAACTAGTTACAATTGATGGAGGAACAAGTGGGAGGTCTAGTAGTGTGGTTTTTCCTATAGTTGAGTGTGGTGTTGCCTACATTCGAGAGTGGTGTTGCCTGAAGTGTAGTGTGGTGCTGCCTGAAGTGCAGTGTGGTGTTGCCTAAAGTGCAGTGTGGTGTTGCCTAAAGTGATCAACCAGTAAATTGATGATTAAATCATTACAATGCACATGTGCACTTTAGGCAACACCACACTACATTGTAATGTAATGTCAAAAACCAAAATGAACTTGAGAACTGACTTGCAACATACCTGTGTGACTGATCATGAAGGTTGCGCAATTTCAGACGAGAGGTCGGGAGACTGATTGACTGGATTGTGCAAGGCACAATCTGGGCTACTGGGAGACTAACTTACTACTAGAACTATGTAATGCATAGTCCAATCTGGCTGCTGACTGTTGGAATTACACAATGTGCAATCTCAGTTGGCAATGGTTGCAGTCTTAGTGACTACATTGCGCAATTTTATGGGCCAGCAGTCATTTTCCTTCATAAATGTGAAAAACAGTCTTGGAAGATAGTCACTGGGTAGAAATACGCATTTCCTGAGAGGAAGATAGAGCCTTCCCTCTCAAGATTATGCAATGCTATCTTGGTGAGGCTCTTAGTGAGGCAGAGTCCAGGCCAAGGCTGCCTAGACTCGCCGACAGGAAACTGAACGTGAATGTGAGTGCGAATGCATGGTGATAATAAGTGTAAGCATAAGTGAATGATCATGCATGCAAATGGTGAATGACAGATTCAGAAAATGGAACAACATGTATGTGGGTGAGACAAGTCGCCGAATCAGCAACCGTTCGTTCAAAACAGTTTAATGCACAAAACAGTTTAATGCATGTGACAGCAGTGAGATAGCAACGAAAACTGAAACGGTGTTAGTCTAAGCTAGTATGTATCAAAACAATAGTAGGAATTCACTGAAATCAAGAAGACAATGTTCATAAGAAGCGAAACCCAAAAAGCACCATAAATGCAACACAAGTCATGAGAAGCGGGCTTACCCAAAAACAACCGAGTTGAGTGTACCAACGACTCCTAGATGTGATGTGGGATGTCAGAGCTGCAAGTTTGATGTGAGGAATGAGCTCTGTGGCATCCGGTTGATGATTTTTTCTAACATCAAGGTTGTGACGTGCATGCCACAAATCTAAGGAAAGCAACACTTAGTGGGAGGTTTCTGAAATGATCCTTGCATGTAACCTCCAACTCCTAAAAATAGATCTCTAAAACAAGGGATGCCTTTGCATGCTACCTTGGGAGAAGCATCCCATGCATGCAAGTCAGTTTTGCTCGGTCCCAAAGGGGATCGGTTAACTCAGCTGCACATGCAAGAGACTGCCCGACTGCTGGGAGAAAATGCACATTTCTGGCTGGGATTTGGGTTGGTTGCCTAGGATATTTGTACAATTTCTAGGCAGAGGAGTTGACTACTGCCCAGACGTGCAAATTTTGGGCTGAGCATCCCTTCTGGGGAAAATTGCGCAATTTTCACTATGAGTGTTGACTACCAGACTTGCGCAATTCTAGATCGCAACAGGATTCCAATCAGGATTGCGCAATTTCTGGAGAGAAGGTTGATTTCCCTCTAGAATTGCACAATTTCTTGGGGGAGATGCTCAGCCTATAGTTGGACCAAGTCTGGGTGATCATCCTGTGAGGGGAATGCATCGAGCTATGATTGACAGGTTGCCTTTGTGCAAGCAAAACACTGAAGCTTGTGAACTTGACGAAGCAACGCAATTTGTTGTGAAACATTGGAAGGCAGGCTCCAAAATGAAGCTAAGGAAAAATTTTGGAGGGTGGTTGTAGCCACTACAACACTTCGAGACACCTTGGTAGAAATCCAACTCTCTGAATGGACCTTGTTCGTGAAAAGAAAGTCTAACGCCTCTGGAAGTATTGTTCAGTTCTCAGCTTCTCCTGGTTTCACACTAGCTTGATTATAAGATGTAGCATCTGCCAAGCTCTTGGTTGATTGACACACATGCCAAGCCAAGGCAACAAAGTTGTTTTGATTGGGTTGAGGGGCATATTGGTGCACAAGCAGTATAATTGTCAGAGTCTTAGTTTCATCTTTGGTGTTGCTCCGCTCTTGGACAGTACCCCAGCGGAGTCACATAGGAACACAAGCATGGCTCTGCTGCTAGCAAGCCTGGTTAGTACCCCGATGGATTTATTTGCATCACCTTTCTACAGAGGAATCCTTTCTCTTCTTTCGCCTTATTCCTTTTTTTATTTTTATTTTTCGTAACTATGCATAGCACTTATTCATTTCAAGGCAGAAGAGGGATCCCAACTTATTGAGAGCATAAGAGGTTGTTCCAGCAGAGAAGTAGTTTATTATATCTCTGACATTCCCATTAAGGTTTTCCCCCTCACCTTACTCTACTTGACTGAGCTACAAGGGTTAACCCAAAAACAACTGACTAGAGTAGGTGACACTAGTTAGTGTGCAGCGTTGTGTTTTCACCAAGGAATTCACTTCGAATAGTACGTATTTTCCTTCAACATATCATGGACTAAAAGTAACAAGTTCTTCATATAGAGGCAGGATGACAGATAACCAAGTAGTGATAGCAGCATAAGGCCTCTTGTACTTTACCAAGCTTGTTTCAAGAGTCATACATGGTTTCATCCGAAACTATCCTAAAAACGAAACAAGTGAACTAACAACAACAAAGAAAAGTAAGAGTAGAAGCAAAAGTGAAAGTGAAGCAAGTAAGCAAACAAGTAAGCAGACAAACAAACAAACAAAGCAAATAAGCAAACAAGCAAGCAAACAAACAAACAAGCAAAGCAAGTAAGCAAACAAGCATGCAAGAAAACATTACTCCTACTCCTAAGCTAACAGTGCATGGGTCATCTCACGTGAAGTGATACTTCCAATGCAGCCACTGGTGCATTGGTTGACCCATGTTGGTGAAGGCATGGTTCACGAATAAGACAGTTGCGCGAACCAGCAAACAAGGAAGATAGAATAGTGAAGACAAACACATTCCGAGCTTACAAGCAACAACAGAACAAAGATGAGTGAAAGCGCATGACATGCATTCTATGGAGCTGCCATGGTATTGTGCTACACTACATGCAGATGTTGAGTGTATGCATTCTCTTGATTGTGTCATGAAAGAAAATGTGAGAAAGGTAGACCATTTGTGTTGTGAATGTGTGCTTGTTGTGTAATATTCCTCCAACGCGTGAGGGATGGGATCGTGTAGTTTGAGTGGAGGAAGCGAAATCTGGTTGTTTGGTTGATATTCAATGCAAAGAAGACAGTGAAGAGGAGCCTTGAGTGTTTCAACAATTTCTTGACTGGAAGTGAAACCAACCTCAGGACCACGAGGGCCTGACATAACCATCAGCTCAAGCTAAAGTGCCTTGACAATCTGGGGGGTTTCGACCTCATTGACAGATAGATCATCGTAGACCAGTGTCTTGGATAGATTAACAATGATTGAATCAACATCATGATTGGATGAGGAAGTGAATATATCATGACAACCAAGATCAGAAAATTCAGGATGTTTGTCAGCATCCGATTCCTCATGATTTGATGAATCGGGCAGAGGGGTAGATGAGAAGCAAATATTTTCACCCTCAGTGTTTTCAAGAAAGATAAATGACAGATTGAACAACATTTCCAAGGAAGATGTGTCCTCTCCACACTGTAATGACAAACTAACATCCGATGTGTCTTGTGAATGATTGGAAGTAGAAACATCCAAAAATGAGTTTTCACAGGGGAAATCAGTAGTGGAAAAATCACAAGGGATGTCAGGATGAAGTGGATGAGGCGCGGCTGGAAGGGAGTCATCCTTCACCGCAGGTTATTATTGATATTTCCACACACATTCATCATGAATGATGGCGTCGGTTGGCTGCATAACACCAACTCCATCAACAACTTGATCCTCGTTCACAACAAGTGAAGAGTCCGAAATGGGAGAACACAAGACAATACAATCCAGAGGATCAACAGAACGTGGGAACGGAGGTTAAGGGAACGATTCCACGTGGCAACCAATAGGCTTGCAATCCAAATTTGCACAAATCTCAAGAGCAGGCGGGGTGGGGGAGTGTGGAAGTTCAATTGAGGTGTGTGCATGATCTCCCACATCACTCCGCAGTGGTGGAGCTACTTGATGAGCTGAAGATGGATAGTCCCTTGTGATAGAAACTGTGCCTGCCTGTGATTGCACAACTCCATCACCGAAGTGTGTTGAGTGGGGTTGGAATACGTGAAGAAGATACTCAAATATTCCATCAAGAAATTCCCAATCAATATCAACTTCCAGGAATCAGTATGTAAGATTACAAAAGCGTGTGTGAAACTGTTCAACGGATTCATCAAGTGCTTTTCATAATTCCAGAATTTATTTGTTAAGTGATTTATAGTTAAAGTGATTGAAAGCATGGTCTATCTCTGTGACTAGATTAGCAAGAGAATGAATAGATTTTTCGGGGAGTGTGGCACACTAGTGCATTGGGTGCCCTTGAAGTGTGTAGAAGAACAACGCGCAGTTCATGTATTCCTCAAAGAATCCATGTCTTTCGTATGAGCCTACAACGTCGACCGTGTGCCTTACCAAGGCTATGTAGCCTCCACCATCAAATTTTTTATGAGACAAGTTGTCCGAGAGCTTTTTCGGGATGATGAAATCGTTTCCATAAGACATACATCCCGGAAGAGCGGCTCGGTAGTGAATAATGATAGATGTGTAGAGATTCGAAACAGATGTGAGGACTCAGCTTGTCATCTAGCCCTCCTAGCACCAAAATGTTGACCGTGCTGGACCCGCCAACATGTAAGGGGATCTCCCTAGTAAGAAGTCCCAATTAGACCTCAGACCGTTTGGTGTAGGAATCCCAGAAGTGGGTTGTAAAGAAATGCCTTGACCACAATCTCAAACAAAGGCAAGTAAGATAACTCTATTAGTAGCAAGGGTGTGACTGTTGCAGTGAGTTAAGGAAGGTGTATGCAAGGTTCTAACACATGGGGTTGAGATGAGTGCACCCCTTGGAAACCTGTAACAATACTCAGATGAGAAGGGAACATGCGAGAAAAGATGCATCACAGGCTGGAAAGTAGGTCAGCCGCTAATCCAAAGTGATGGTTAAACTAACAACACATCTGCAACAAGATTCATATAATTGCATACAGAACATTTCATACACAAGTATGTAAGTTAAACAACATACATTGCTACAACAACCAGAACAGTCTAACTACAACAAAAACATATGCATGGAAATGTGTTGCCTCTTATTATATAAAGAAGTGTAAGTTCCAATCATACAATACATCCATGTAAACACACTAGTCTAAACAATGGAACGTTACAGCCACATCCTCCTACTCCTCCAAAGAGATGTACTAGCTCCGTGTAGTGGAGAAGCCAAGGCGTGTTACAATATTGTCCAAGCTCTCTCCAAGATTGTCTTATCGGAAACTTGGCTGACCAAAAACCCATATAATGAGTTATGAGGTTCTATTTATAACAAATGGTGGGGTGACCCTTGACATTCCCCTTTGTGACAGTTCATCTACCCTCATGACTCTTCATCTACTATATCATTGTTACATCCAACTATTGACACTTGAACTTCCACTTGACACGACGTTACACTACAGTGCACATGTGCTCAATGGCTTGAGAAAGTCATGCAAGACATCACTAACACCCGGTCCATTGTGGTGAGACCAACTCTTTGACATGCTTGTGATGGTGAAGGTGGTGAGCTGATGCCAAGCTTAGTCGTTCGTGATGGTGTGCATGCACCCCATGGTGACATCTTGTTGAAGCGAACTCTTGCCTTTGTTGCAACCGATGCATTGGTTTAGCTCCTTCATCCAACTCATTTGCTAACATGCGCATGGTCTTCTTGGGTGTGGCTAAACCGAAAACACATTGATGCATAGGGTCCGTGCTAATCTTCAAGTGTGTGTTGGTGGTCATGCGCATCAACTTGTTGAAGTACATGTTCAGATCCAGTTGGAATTTCTTCTTTTCTTCACCTTGGTGAGTGTGCTGAATGGGTTGGATCGCATGCATGCGCACAATGAAATGAATACTTTGCATGGGATCAAAAATATTGCTCCGTGCCAGCTGCTAGGATAGATCTATAACTTGTGTAGGCACAGTTTCATCCGTGAGTGAATGTTGCGCCCACTACTATTCCTTTTCATGTTGCAACTCATTCATCTATCTATGCAGCTTCATGTTCTTCCTTGAGTTGTTGCTTCAGCACATGCAACTCCTTCTTTGTTCCATTCTCTGTCTTCACGCGATCTTCATGTCACATCGTCACCTCATATCCTAAGTCTCCAAAGTTTCTTTCATCATCAGTGGATCAGCTTGAGTTTGCAACTTTGTTCTGCCTCTGTGTTGTCAACAACCTTCCTCTTGCATTTGTTGCATTCATTGCGTTTGTTGCATTCGTTGTGTTCATTGCATTCAGTATGCTGCCTTCAGTTGTTGTTCATGATGTTGCTCACTATGATGCTGCTATTGTCATATCTTGATTTCCTTGTCTACGAACAACTTGATATCTTCGTGAGAAGGCAAGCTCATATACATTTAATTGATTGCATCTCCAAGTGTGCTACGAACAGTGTCTTCGACTCTACTCTCTTGGAAACCATTTTACCTGCATTGCTGAGAGGCATATGAACACATGCAATACTTGGAGACATGGAAACACCCATGGCAAGCAAGCTATCAGTCAAAAACCAAAATGAACTTGAGAACCAACTTGCAACATACCCATGTGACTGATCATGAAGGTTGTGCAATTTCGGCCAGGAGGTCGGGAGACTAATTGCCTGGACTGCGAAAGGCACAGTCTAGGCTTCTGGGAGACTGAATGACTGCTAGAACTGTGCAATGCACAGTCCAGTCTGGCTACTGACTACTGGAATTGCACAATGCGCAATCTCAGCTGGCAATGGTTGCAGTCTTAGTGACTGCATTATGCAATTCTCTGGGCCAATAGTCACTGTCCTTTAGAAATGTGCAAAAAATTCCTAGAGGATAGTCACTGGGCAGAAATGTGCATTTCCTAAGAGGAAGACAGAGCCTTCCCTCTCAGGATTGCGCAATGATGTCTTGGTGAGGCTCTTAGTGAGGCAGAGTCTAGGCCCAAGATGCCTAGACTCACTACTGGGCAACTAAATGTGAATGTGAGTGTGAATGCATGGTGATATTGAGTGTAAGCATAAGTGAATGATCATGCATGCGAATAGTGAATGACAGATTCAGAAAATAGAACAACATGCATGTGGGTGAGACGAGTTGCCGAATCAGCAACCGTTCGTGCAAAACATTTTCATGCATGCGATAGTAACGAGATACCAACGAAAATTGAAATGGTGCTAGTGCAAGCTAGTATGTATCAAAACAACAACAAGCATTCACTGAAATCAAGCAGACAATGTTCATGTGAAGAGAAACACAAAAAGCGCCAGAAATGCAACACAAGTCATGGGAAGCGGGCTTACCCCAAAACAGTTGAGTTGAGTGTGCCGACAGCTCCTAGATGTGATGTGGGATGTCAAAGATGAAAGGTTGATGTGAGGAATGAGCTCTACAGCATCCATTTGATGAGTTTTGATAACATCGAAGTTGTCACACGCATGACACAAATCTAGGGAAAGCGACACTTGGTGGGAGGTTTCTGAAATGATCCTTGCATGTAACCTCCAACTACTAAAAATAGATCCCTAAAACAAGGGATGACTTTGCATGTTGCATTGGGAGAAGCAGCCCATGCATGCAAGTTAGTTTTGCTCAGTCCCGGAGGGGACCGAGCAACTCAGCTAAACATGAAAGAGACTGCTTGACTGCTAGGAGAAAATACGCATTTTTGGTTGGGAGTTGGGCTAGCTTTTTAGGAGATTTGCACAATTTCTAGGTAGAGCAGCTGACTGCTGCCCAGATTTGCGCAAATTCTGGGCTTAGCAACCCTGCTGGGGAAAATTGCACAATTTTCACTATGAGTGTTGATTGCTAGACTTGTGCAATTCTGGAGCCCAACAGGTTGCTAGTCAACATTGCACAATTTCTGGAGGGAAGACTGGTTTCCCTCCATAATTGCGCAATTTCTTGGGGGAGTTTCTCAGCCTACAGCTGGACCAAGTCCGGGTGATCAGCCTTTGAGGGGAATGCATCGAGCTGTGATTGACGGGCTGCCTTTGTGCAAGCAAAACACTAAAGCTTGTGAACTTGACAAAGCAAGGCAAGCTGTTGTGAAAAGTTGGAAGGGAGGCTCCAAAACGAAGCTAAGGAAAAATTTTGAAGGGTGGTTGTACCCGCTACTACAGTATCATAGCTACATTTGTAGAAATTTTCTAGATGGTACTAGAGCTGAAATCACAATAGAAGAGAATAATTCCGAATTGTAGATTGATGGAGCTCTAGTTTAGGGCAGATCCAGAAGACCCTATGTGCAGACTTCTTAATGGAGTTAGAAAGCTGCTAGTGGGAAGATCAATGAGTCAATGTATAGTGACACAAAAATGATTTTTGATCATTGATATTGGTATATTGAGGGGCAGAAATATTTCCCACAGGGAGATCAATAATCAGAGAGAGTCTAGTTTCAAAGGGAGAAACCCTGTGGAAGCTAGTACTTCAGGATATGGGGAGATTAGACTCATTATTGTAGTAGTTGCTGCAACAGTGTGGAAGTAGCAGCAGAGCATTAGCAACAACAGTATGAGTAGATCAGATTTAGCTCATGCAAGCAAAGTTTTGAGGAGCAAGATAAAGACTAGAGATTTGGTGGTTGAGAGGGAGGATGTTAGACCTCTCAACAAGCATCCTCAGAAGAAGCCTCAACAATTTTTGGAGTAGCCACAATTGGAGAAGTAGAGAGGAGACCAAATGGAGACATCGACTCAAGCAGAGACCTCTAGTAGGGGGAATTTCAAACCAAGTGGGTAGAGGGAGCACATGCAACCATAACTCTAGGTGAGATGTGGGGCGATGTGAAGCAATAGTCCCAAAAGTGCATAAATTTGGGCAGGATCCATTGAGGTGATTTTTGTCTCATGGATCACTACCTTGCTATGGGGGGCCACAGTATTCAGTAGTTGGAGGATTAGCGTTACTCAGATACTGAGGAGTGCAGAGCAATGTTGAACGCAGAGCAGGAGGCTCAGTAGCAAATTTAGCAGCAACACAGCTTTCCCAGTAAACAGTTGTAGACAAAGTTGATTCAGTTTATTTTGTTTGGATGGCTTTTTTTCAGTTGCAAATGTTGGAGTAGAAACAAAAACAGTGACAAGAGTTGCATGTAGAACATTCCAAAGGTAATGGATTGGGATAGATTTGAATTCATTTCTTGTTGAGAGGGAGTGTTGAAAATAGCAACAATAAATATTTAAAATAACATACAAATAAATAAATAAAAACAAAAAACAAAAAAACAAACAAACAAAGAAACAAAAAGCAAATAACAAAACAAAACAAAAAAACAAAACAAAAATTGTCCTTGAATTAAACTAGGAATAAAATTGTAATTCCACATCTCATGACAATTTGTAATAGTTAATTAAGTCAATTTGACTTAGTTAATTTAGTTAATTTGAGTTGAGGGTCTAACTAGAGTCATGTAGAGTATCTCCTACAATTAGGAGCACCAATTGAGTTTATTTTGAGTTGTAATTAATTAATTCAGTTTAAATGAATTAAAGTCAGTTAAACTAGTTTCAACTGATGGAGGATCTAGTGGGAGGTCTAGTAGCATGGTGTTGTCTGCAATCGAGTGTGGTGTTGCCTGTAGCAAAGTGTGATGATGCCTGAAGTGCATTGTGGTGTTTCCTAAAGTGATCAACAAGTAAACTGATGATTAACTCATAAATAATTCATGCATGTAAGATTTGAGAAAGACTTAGTTGAGATTAAAGCTTAGGGATAGTGTACTATCATTTGTATGATCATCAAAATTGTACATGTGGTGCATGCAGTCAAAGGAAGAGCCTAAAGGAACTATGCAATCCAATGGAGGAAAATTCCTAATAAATATATGCCTAATTCCTTATTGAATAATGCAAGGAATTAGGAGCTTAGAGGCTTGGAAATTTGGTTAAGTATTGGCCAAATGCGGTCATTCGGGAAGAGGATAGAAAATAATTGTGCGAGTTGAGCTCAAGGTTGAGCAGAGAATATTGTATTCATCTAGATTCTTTGACTAATTCAATATAGAGATAGCAAGGGTTTTTAGATGTGGCTTTCCCCATAAAATCATTATGTTATGTGTGATTGAATTATTTCCCCTATATGCTTCACGATTTCATGAATCAATTATTGTTTCCACTGATGAGTATAGTATATTCAATTCAATTGTTTTAGCATATTACAACTTGCAGTTTGAATCTACAAGGAATTTCTACACAACCTAATAGCCTATTAGTGGTAAGATTTGACTACCTCATCTCTTAGCCAGAGTAATAATATGCACTCTTCTAGAGTCTTCTTCATTGTAATCACATGGCTAGCCCATTTTCCATGAATATTTGGGGCTAATGTGACATCCTCTCTAATTATGGTGGTATAAACAAGAAGGTCAATTTCTGAGTGGCATAAATTTTGCATATGGAATCCATCTGACGTGATTCTTGCACTATTGGAAAGGTCTCTGTGTGTAGAATAGGATAAAAAGGCACAATGCTAGAGAGACAAATTTTTACCCACAAAAAACATCATTTGATGCCTCAAAATGCTCCTGGAAGATTTCAAACCCAAATTTTCCAAACTGGGTCCCGCTAGTAAAAATGGTCTTGTGAGTTGATTCCTCCACTTTTTCCATTGTAAAAGCATTGAGGTGGATGTCAAACAATATAATAATTTAATCTAAATCAACAAAGCCTCTGGGTCATGAATAATGATGCAAGATACTCATAATCTATATAATTCTCAAGACCATAAAACTATGCACTCAAGGTTTGTATTCTTACCTCATATGCTTTAAGATCTTTTACGAATTCATCTTTTGTTCTTTGTGGCAACCAATGCCACCAATTTGAGGAAATACCTATGAAACCATTTATTAGTTGTGTAGACATATACCTTGAAGTGAGGGTTGCATATTTTGCTTTATCATAGCATCAAAGACAATGTGGAAGCACAATAAAAGTTCGAGGAAAGGCCCCAATGCTTGCCCTTCATGCCATTAATGGTTTTCAAACCTTAACCATTTTTAAATGTCAACAATCAATGACTTTTGAAATGAGGCCATTGTGTCAATTTGAAACAAGGCCCTCGAGTGAATGGGGATTCACTTCAAAATTTATAAGAAAGGGCCCTAGTGTAGCAAGAATCTTGGTATTGCTTCCAAGTTGAGGCTTGACCTCCAACCATGTCAATGACAACCCTATTTCAACCTAAGCATACTAAATTCCCTCAATTTAACTTCCCAAAGACACAAGTCATGTCAAATTGTTCAACTTGTTAACAACCCCAACATTGTAACTTAACAATGATACAAAGCTATCATGTCCCCTTCAAAGAATAAGGACACATCTCAATTTCAACAATGCTTAATTTAAATTCAAAATCCTCAATACTCGAGTATAATTTGAATTCATTAATGTATGGAACTAAATAAATGTAGTGGAATACACATTCATTAACTCACTACAAATTATGACAATCTGTGCACATTTCACAAATATACATAATAATAAAAAAAACACAAATTATACATGCACAAATTTAATACTAGCAATTGCCTCTAAAGGTGCAAAGATACACCGAAGGAATAGAACATGCCTTTGATGTTGCTAAAAAAATGTTGCAAAAAATAAAAGATAACAACCTGAAGGGTGGAGTATGGAGGGGAGGAAATGTGTTAAGGCTTGCAATAGTCTCACACTTGTGTCGATGTTTGTCTGACAGATGTTGCTCGAACCATTGTTCCTGGCTAAATCAGTTTTTCCAACCACATAATTTTAATGTTATAAGTGAGTTGAATTTATTTATACATATAAAAAAAATTAAATTAAATTAAAAACATAAAATTACAAGTTGACAAAATAATAAAACATGTTTACAAATTAAATTTATCTATAATTAAAAATATATTTAAAACAACAAAAAATCACAATTTAGGGATAAGTTTGATAAGTATACTTGGGATAAGGAGCTAGGGAGAAAGAAAAAATACTATATTGAAGAGTTTAATCCCACTCATAATCATCAACAAAAAGGGTACATAAGGGCCAATATTTCTTGGAGAGCCAAAATTCTTATTGCTCAGCTAAGGATTAATTCTCATCAACTTTGTTGTGAAACAGGGCACTGGAAAAGGCCAAAAGAATTTTGGGAGGAAATAGTGTGTATTTTTTGCTCTTCTAGAAAAGTGGAGACATAAAAACATTTCATTTTAGAACGTAAGGCCTTCAAAGACAACAGGGAAAGCTATGTAGATATTCTTGCAACTAGCTCTTGGAGTAATCTAATCAGTGAGGGGTTTGTCGAGAAGTTAGGAGTGTTTATTGTGAGGATTCACAAGAAAAGGGTCAAATACAAGAACTAGATGGAGAAGCAATTTGTCCCACAGGCTATCTTTAGCTTTGTGGACATTAAAATAATTTCATTCTTTCTTTCTTTCTCATCTTTTGAGAAGTACTTATGGTTGCCTTTGCACAGCTCGTGTGATTCCCACAATAATGAGTGACCATGTACGTTAACCATAGTTAAGAAGTCTTTATGTCAAGGATGGTCATTCATAAACAAAAAAAAATACCCAATAACGCCTTAGGTTGAACACAATTTAAGGTGGGACTTTATCATAATCAAATAAAGCAATTTTTTGTGGGAGTTATCTTAAGAATCCCCAAAGCCAGAATTTCGATACAAACTTGACCAAAAAATTAGAAATTTTGCATTGTATAAAAAAATTGGTTAGGTTATGATCTAGTTGTAAATTGGTTGTAAAAATCAAAACCCCATTTAATTTTCAATTAAACATTTTATATAGTTCTGCCTAAAAATCCCCCAAGTACCTAAAGGAAATCTTTGAAAATATATAATTTAATGTAAATCTTATCATATTTATTAATATGCTAGCATCAAGAATAGTGTAAAAATCCATGCTGAAAATGGCTTGTTTAAATCAAATTTAATTTAAGGTGTCTATTCCCTATATTGGGAAGCACTACATCATAGGTATCATGGATTTTTAACGTGAAGCTCCATAACCACATCCTAAAAATGAATATATTTAGTTTTTATTTATGACATATAAATAAATTTTCGACTGCACATTACACGAATAAGAATCAACCTATGTAAAACCCTTGTACCTTTCCTATTTCCAAGATGAAGATAATTCATTATATTTTAGTAAAATAAGAACTATTTATATGGTGTGGTAATCTTGCCATAGGATAGGTAACTACTAAGTTGGCATATCAGCTAATAAATGAACATGTGGAAAAATCTAATGTTACATGGTGGACAAACAATATTTGGGGCTGGTACATCACGCTAAAACTAAAATGTTTCCTATGGATTGCTATGGATAACATGATTATGACTTGAGACAATCTGGTGCGACGTGGTTTTTTGGGTACTAACATGTGTATTTTATGCTCATAGGATTTTGAGTCCGTAATGCATCTCTTTTTTCCTGTAGTTTCTCCAGAGAACTATGGAGGTAAGTTGGTCAGGTCCTCAATCTTCCTGAGCTAGGACTAGTTTTCAGGAATCTTGTGTAGAATGGTGGACACAATATATGGGATTCCTTAAATTTATTCTAGTCTTCATTGCTTGGGGTATTTGGAAGGTTATGAACAAGAGGATTTTTTAGGGACCACAATTCAATTGTTTATGGATCCTCCCTTAGGTCATTGGATTTTTCCTTGACTACTTGTGATCTCTTCATGCAAAAGCATCCAGCTAAGGCACCATGACCGGGTGTTGGTCCCTGCCAGGTTGAAAAGTTGAGTTAACATCTTGTTTGTTTTTTTATGTTTAGTTTTTCAGAGTAGGAGGTAGGATTTTTGTTTTTATCTTAATCTTTGAATTAGTCAAAGGTAGTTTGGTCGATTAGGGTTATTTACTTGTCTCTCTTTAATAAACCATGGATTAATAATTATCTTATTATTCTAAAAGGAAAAGACAAATGTGTCTAAAAGGAAAATATTGTCATAAAGACAGAACCGAATGCTTAATAGGTATGTAACTGTAAGGTCTACAACTGAAAAGTAATTGTACAGTTTCATTAACTGTGAACAAAAACATATAAATGTAACAGTGAAAGTCATGTATGGGTTTAATCACTTCTTGCACTCTAATAATAAAAATAATAGAGAAAACAATTCAATCAATCTGTGTGTCATATTGTACTTTCATTGTGCTTTCTAATTAACGAACATCTGAACAGAAAACATACTGTTCATAAACCATTGTATTTAATTATTTTTGTCTTTCCTGAGAAAAAACAGTGCTAACAGCGAGACAGAAGAGCAAGTGCCAGAACGAGGGCTTACATTTCCATTGAAGAAAACAACGTTGACAGAATAGGAGCAACACAAATAAATTCCAGTTCGGTTCAAGCATCCACAGGCCAAACGAAAATTTCTATTTTTGAAATTGACTGTCAAACAAATTACCAAAGCAACCATAGCATTCTCTCTTATTCATGGAAAAGATTACAAGCATAGCCATAAAGTAACAATTGCATTTCCAGGCGCAGAATCCAGATTAAAAAGAACGATGGCCTAAGCACATAAATAACATTCAGGTAAATCGAACCCAACATTCTTTCTTGAAGTTTTTTCTTCAAATTACAAAAGCAAATGTATAAAAATACACAGTAGCATTGCAAGATAAAACACAGACAAACATATAAGCCAGTGGACGAAAAACCCTAGGTGAGGGTTTTGAAAATTGTTTTATACATAGCAATAGACGTATAAGCCAGTGGACGACAAACTCTAGGTGAGGGTTTTGAAAATTGCTTTCATACACAGCAAGTTACAGCCAATAATCACCATACAGTGGAAGCCCAGGACAACAAGACGACCAGAACGCTACCTACAGCCGAGAGCCACTTGACAAGCATCGATGGGTGACAAACCCTGACAATCAGATGCCTATTCTAAGAATAGAACAAAGACTGAAAGTAATTCATGTTAGCGGAGCCTACTGGACAAAGACCAAAGTGTTCATTGCCAAGACATCCAACTGCAAACCCTCAACACCTGCAGAGAGGCTGACGCACAGGTGTTAGCACCACATTGTCAAGGAAAACGAAATTATAGTGCATGAAAAATAAATAAAAGAGGTCGCATTTATCTTACTTGAGGGATTACAGTGAGAACCGAGGACGATCTTTCCACCCACGGGTTTCAACTAACTGCGGAAATGAAGGAGCAAACAGGTTAGAAGCTGAGGAAAGAAAACAACAAATTGAATCATGGAGAGAGGGGGCTACCTGCATTGAACCTGAGGACTGAAGGACGCCATCATTTCGAGCCCTAAACGCAAGCCAACCACTGAGTTGCAAACAAGACCATGACATACCAAACTACAACTCGAAACCGTGACTTGTTGAGCCAACAACGGAAAAAGTACAGAGAACCACTTACCTAAGCGACGGTAGGAACATTCACAACTACCCAACGAACCACGGCCAGAGACTACCCACATAGGCATAAAGAAACAACCACAAAAGTTACATTGTCGAACCAGCAAGCATACCAAGAGGCACGCCCAGAACTTGCAGCAAAGCTGCATACCCAACTCACAGAGCCATAGTCGAATGAACCCTCGAAAAGCACAAGGAAAATGACCAAATGAGTGACAGAGGAGGAGTTTTGGCATAGCAAGGAGTGGGAAATGCAACTCGAGGTGAGTACACAGCCTTGATTACAGAATTGATTACCACCTAACACTTTTCCAGAAATATCTGAGGGTTGATACTCACACATGTAACCACAACTGTAATATCTATACAATCATATAATCACTCATATAATCAATTTAATCGCCTAAAGTCCAAATAGTGTTGGGTTGGTCCCATCATAGTGGTATCAGAGCAGGTGAAATTGACTGAAGAAATGGAGGTAGGAAGGAGAGGTTGTGGAAGAGGTGTTCGAAGGATAGCAGAGGAAGGACTAAGAGAAGAGATCAAGATTCTTACTACCCGTTTGGAGGCAGTCGAAGCAGGGAGAAGAAGAGACCCTGAGGTAGGCGATGACAACAAAGAGGAAACTAAAGCGACCACAGATGGATCGGATGGCAAGACCCCAAAAGTGACACTGTTGAGATCTGTTCTAGTGGCAAGTAGTAAACCCAAACCAGAAGTCCCAACCTATGACAGCACCCTGTCCAGAGAGGTTCTATTGGATTGGATCAGCGAGCTAGATAAGTATTTCGAGTGCGAGGAAGTTAGCGAAGACTGCAGAGTTAAGTTTGTTGCGATGAAATTGAAGGGACACACAGCCCTGTGGTGGGATAGTTTCCAAAGGGAGAGAAGGAGATTGAACAAATTTCCGATCAAAACTTGGTCGAGGATGGTGGCCAAGTTGAAGGGCATATTTCTGCCGAAAGATTATCAGATTGCACTACATAGGCAAGTGCAGAATTTGAAACAGAAAGGAATGATGGTGAGGGAGTACACTGAGGAGTTCTATCAAGTGAGCCTACAAGCTGGATATATAGAGGATACCATGGAAAAGACAGACAGGTACATAAATGATTTGAGACTAGAAATTTTAGATGAAATTAGTATTCTGTCCCCAAAGAACATTGAGGAAGCGTATCAAAGTGCGATGAAAGCTAAGGAAAAAATTACTAGACGACAGAATGCCCGGAGAGGATGAGGAGCCAATAGGGGAAAAGGCCAGTCATATGGCAGAGGGTGAACTGCCAGTAGTAATGAGGAAGGCAGCAGTTCTAGAGCTTCCATATTAGTGGACAAATGTGATAATACGAGAGGTGGTAGGTCATACCAGCGAGGCCGGGGAAGTGGCCGAGGTAGAGGGGTTGGTTATCAATGTTACAGGTGTCATAAATGGGGACACAGATCATTTGAGTGTCCAGAGGTAGATCAGGCTGGACAGAGGGGTGCATATGTCGCACAACCAGAGGAAATAGAGGCAGCTCCCCAAGAAGCAAAGAATGCTCCAGAAACAGGGGAAGCCCTGGTGCTGAACAAGGTGTTGTTAAAACCAGCTAAGGAAGCCATCGAATAGACACAGTGGAAGGCATTGTTTAGAATAGTTTGTAAATTGCATGCAAAGTGTTGTAAATTAATTATTGACAGCGGTAGTACGGATAACTTGGTATCCACAGAGATGGTGGAAAAGTTGGAATTGAGGTGATTGTAACATCCCACCCCTTACAAAGTTTCGTGGCTACAGAAAGGCCATCAGCTGCTGGTGGATGAACAGTGTGAGGTGGAGTTTCAAATAGGCAGATATAAGGATAAAGTCATTTGTGACATCATGTAGATGGATGTATGTCACATACTGCTAGGCAGGCCATGGCAGTGTGACAGAAAGGTGGTGCATGATGGATTGGCGAACTGTTATAAGTTTGTCAAGGATGGAATCAAGCATACGCTTGTGCCCATCAAGGAGGAAGGGACATCAGGGACAAGTGAACCAAGAGCATTGATGTTTAGCGGAAAATAGTTTCTGAGATAAATTGAGGACAATGAGATGGGTTATGCAATTGTAAAAAGAGCAAAAACAATGTTGTTGCATACAGAGGTATCAAATTTACCTCTAGAAACTTGTTGCATGAATTTATGGACATAGATGTTGCAGGAATTTATGGACATAGTGGTGGATGACTTGCCAGACAAATTACCCCCCAAAAGAAGCATAAGTCACCACATTGACTTCATACCTAGAGCCAGTTTTCCGAACAAAGCGGCATACTGAATGAGCCCCAAGGACAATGAAGAGATTAGGAAGCAGGTGCAAGAACTGCTAGACAAAGGATTGATAAGGGAGAGTTTGAGCCCTTGTGCAGTCCCAATGGTTCTTGCTCCCAAGAAGGGAGGAGAGTGGCGGATGTGCACAGACTTGAGGACCATCAAAAAAATCACCATCCTGTACAGGTTTCCACTACCACGGATGGATGACATGATGGATTGTTTAAGCGGTGCAACATATTTTTATAAGATAGACTTGAAGAGCGGGTATCATCAAATCCGGATATGAGAGGGGGATGAGTGGAAGCCAGCCTTTAAGACGAATGAGGGACTGTATGAATGGTTGGTCATGCCATTTGGACTGCGCAATGCGCCCAGAACATTTATGCGGTTAATGAATGAGATGCTGAAGGAGTACATCAGAAAATTTGTGATAGTATACCCGGACGACATACTAATTTTCAGCCGGACAAAGGAGGAGCACCTTCGACATGTTCGGAAAGTACTGGAAAAATTACAGCAGAACAAACTGCTGATAAATCTGAAAAAAAAAAATGTACTCTGCAGAAGGAATTGATTTATTTGGGCTTTCTAATAGTAGAAAATGAACTGAAGATGGATCCAGAGAAGATTGCAACGATAGTTAATTGGCCATCTCTGAAAATTTTATTTGAGGTATGTAGCTTTCATGGACTAGCGAGTTTTTACCGGAAATTCATAAGGAATTTTAGTGAAATTTGTGAACCTATGTTGGACACCATTAAAAAGGCCAGTCAGCCTTTTCGATGGATGGATGCAATGGAGAGAATTTTCCACCTATTAAAGAGAAAGATCACAAATAGGCCAATCTTGAGATTGCCAGATTTCAAGAATCTTTTCGAAGTTCATTGTGATACTAGCAGTACGGCTATTGGAGCTGTACTTAGCCAAGAGGATAAGCTTGTGGCATTCTTCAGCGAGAAGCTAAATGAAAGTAGACAAAAATATTCATCTTATGACAAGGAGTTTTATGTTGTTATACAGGCATTAGAACACTGGAGGCATTATCTGCTGGGAAACAAATTTGTGTTGTTTTTAGATAATTTTGCGCTATAGTATGTAATGCAACAACACAAGCTAAATCACAAACATGCCAAATCGGTGGAATATTTGTAGAGTTTCACCTTCGTGTTGAAACACATCAGCGGGTAGGCCAACAAGGTGGAAGATGCCCTGAGTAGGAGAGCTTTACTTCTGCAGGAGAGTATTGTGCAAGTGTTGGGTTTTGAGCACTTGAAAGATTTGTACCAGACTGACACAGATTTTAAGGAGGCCTATGAGGCATGTCAAAATCCCTTGGTGAGAGATAACAATCCATGGTTGGACTACAACTTGCAAGAGAAACTATTTTTTAGGGGAGGACAGCTATGCATTCCTGACTGCTCGATGAGGGAGAAGATTATTCAGGAAAAGCACAGTGGAGGTCTAGTCAGACATTTCAGCATGGACAAGACACTCGAGCAGCTCAGTCATTTCTACTTTTGGCCAAAGATGCAGAGGGATGTACAGTAATTTGTGGCCAAATGTAAAGTGTGCCAGTTGGTGAAGATTCACAGTCAAAACACGAGACTGTGCACACCGTTACCTGTTCCAGGCAGGCCGTGGGACTCAGTCAGCTTGGACTTTGTCTTGGATCTACCTAAAACACAGCAAGGTTATGATTCGGTGATGGTAGTAGTGGACAGATTCTCGAAGGTGGCGCATTTCATCCCTTGCAGAAAAACCAGTGATGCCACTCATGTAGCCCACTTATTTTTCACAGAGATTGTCAGGCTACATGGGTTGCCTAAGTCTATTCTTTCGGACAAGGATGTGAATTTTACGGGGCACTTTTGGCACACCCTGTGGAAGAAAATGGATACACAGCTGAGTTACAGCTCTGCTTATCACCCGCAAACCGACAAACAACAGAGGTGGTAAACAGGAGTCTGGGAAACCTGCTACGAAGCTTGATTGGAGAGAATTCGTGGATGTGGGATCGAGTTCTTGCACAGGCAGAGTTCACTTATAACGACTCGCCTAATTGCAACATAGGCTACAGTCCATTTTAGATCCTGTATGACATGCATCCTCGCGGAGTGCATGAGTTGCAGGATCTTGGACTGCAAGAAAGGCAAAACGCGAATCGAGAAGATTTTGCTAACGTGATGAGGGATTTGCATGAGCAGGGGAAAGTTAAATTGCAGGACAGCAACCAAAAGTATAAACAACAAGCAGATTTGAAGAGAAGGTAAGTACAGTTTAACGTGGGAGATGAAGTCCTCGCGCATTTGCGCAAGGAATGCTTCCCTAGGGGTACACACAATAAGTTAAAGTATAAGAAGATAGGACCCTGCAAAGTCCTCCAGAAATTTTTGGTGAATGCCTATGAGATATAGTTGCCACCCGGAATAGGCATTTCACCTATCTTTAATGGAGCAGGCCTTTTCCCCTACACTGCTGACCTAGAAGAAAAAGAAGAAGATAGAACCATGCGGCCTACACGGAATACCCAGGATGGAGGAGAAGCTTGGATGAGACAGATGCCTTATGTTAAGCCTCCCGAGATCGAGAGCATTCTCAACACTCAAGTGGCCAAACGAACTCGGTGGAAGGAGTATTTGCAATCCCTGGTCAAGTGGAAGAACCATCCTATCGAGGACAGTTCGTGGCTTGATGCTAAGCAGATTGAGCAGACAGGTTCTTCAGTCGAGGAGCTCATGGACCGAAGTCATGATTTTCTTTTTGCCCGGGAGCTTGATGCAGGAGCATCCAACTAAGGCACCATGACCAGGTGTTGGTCTCTGCCAGGTTGAAAAGTTGAGTTAACATCTTGTTTTTTTTTTTTATGTTTATTTTGTCAGAGTAGGAGGTAGGACTTTTGTTTTTATCTTAATCTCTGAATTAGTCAAAGGTAGTTTGGTTGGTTAGGGTTATTTACTTGTCTGTCTTTAATAAACCATGGATTAATAACTGTCCTATTATTCTAAAAGGAAAAGGCAAATGTTTCTAAAAGGAAAATCTTGTCATAAAGACATAATCAAATGCTTAATAGCTATGTAACTATAAGGTCTACAACTGAAAAGTAACTGTACATTTTCATTAACTGTGAACAAAAACATATAAATGTAACAGTGAAAGTCATGTACGGGGTTCAACACTTCTTACACTCTAATAATAGCAATAACAAAGAAAACAATTCAATCCATCTGTGTGTCTTACTGTACTTTCATTGTGCTTTCTAATTAACGAACATCTGAACAGAGAACATACTGTTCCAAGACCATTGCATTTAATTATTTTTGTCTTTCCTGAGAAAAAATAGTCCTAATAGTGAGACAGAAGAGCAGATGCCAGAACGAGGGCTTACATTTCCACTGAAGAAAACAACATTGATAGAATAGGAGCAACACAAATAAATTCCAGTTCAGGTCAAGCATCCACAGGCTAAACAAAAATTTCTATTTTTGAAATTGACTGTCAAACAAATTACCAAAGCAACCACATCATTCTCTCCTGTTCGTGGAAAACATTACAAGCATAGCTGTAAAGTAACAATTGCATTTCCAGGCATAGAATCCAGACTAAAAGGAACGACGGCCTAAGCACGTAAATGACATTCAGGTAAATCGAACCCAACATTCTTTCCAGAAGTTTTTTTCTTCAAATTACAAAAGCAAATGTATAAAAATACACAGCAGCATTGCAAGATAAAACACAGACAAACATATAAGCCAGTGGACGACAAACCCTAGGTGAGGGTTTTGAAAATTGTTTTCTACATAGCAACAGATGTATAAACCAGTGCATGACAAACCCTAGGTGAGGATTTTTAAAATTGCTTTCATACACAGCAAGTTATAGCTAATAATCACCAGACAGTGGGAGCCCTGGACAACAAGACGACCAGAATGCTACCTACAACCAAGAGCCATTTGACAAGCATCGAGGGGTGACAAACCCTCACAACAAGAGGCCTATTCTAAGAACAGAACAAAGACTGAAAGTAATTCATGTTGGAGGAGCCTACCGGACAAAGACCAAAGTGTTCATTGCCAAGACATCCAACTGCAAACCCCCAACACCTGCAGAGAGGTCGACACACAGGTGTTAGCACCACATTGTCAAGGAAAATGAAATTACAGTGCATGAAAAATAAATAACAGAGGTCACATATCTTACCTGAGGGATTGCAGTGAGAACAGAGGACAAGCTTTCCACCCATGGGTTTCAACCAACTACAAATGTTAGTGTCGGTATCTTCATCCCTCCGTCAGAGATCAAATCCTCTTGTTGCATTTCATATTAGTTGTCCCACCCAGTCATCTGCATTCCATTAGGTGCATGGATCATCTGACGGTAGTGGCTTCTCCTATAGTTTCCCTCATGTCCTTTACCTACTAGCTCATGTTTATTCATCAAAAAGCATATTCAGTCACCTTTTTGTCTTTAAGATTGCAAAAGTCTTTTTAGGGTTTCATTGTCATTAGGTCTAGGGTTTCATTAGGGTTTCATCAAAAAGTGTTTCAAAGTGTCCAATAACAACCAGCAGGCACACGAGGAGGTTCATCAATAAATTTCATTACCAAGTGTTCAGAGATGTGTCTTTCCTCAAAACTTTGTTTTGAGGAAAAACAAAGTATTTTTGCTTTTATGATACAAATTTATGTAATTTTATTTCCTCCATATGTAAATAATTTCATCTGTAACCCTGGTCACTTTCCCTAGCCCCAATAGCTTCAACCCCCTGCAAAACAAGCAAAACATAAGCAATTCAGTTAATCACAAGCTCTAATAAGGTGAAAAAGTTCAAAACAGAGTTCAAATAAAGTCATTTTCAAAATATTGTAAAGGTGGGTTTTGCAAACCAAAAAATTAAAAGACTCCTTGTATATAAGTCATTTTTTCAATTTGAAAAGCTCATTTGCACTCAAAGACAAAGTGGAAGCAAGGCAAAGTCATGTTGGTGAGCAAGTGAGAGAAATTGGTGAAAATCACTCCAAGACGGTGGCGTGGCGCACATAACTGGCACGGCGCATTGGGCTGCAATTTCTAGTGAAAATTTACACAGGCGCGGCGCACATAACTGGTGTGGCGCGTTGGGTTTGATGCGTGGCACATACAATTAACAAGCCCGAAATCTTCAACAATTCATTCCAAATCGCCCAAAACACGTGGATCATCATTTGTGCAAGTAGGTTGAGCCTCTATCACTATTGTTCATCCAATTTTGGTGGTTGTTTTATGGTGGTTGTCTTATGGTGGTTGGATAAGAAAATCAAACCCTACCTTTCTCCCCAAAGAAAACAGTGCTAGGGTTTGTATCAATTATTTGGCTACCAAGTTATTCCCTCACTTTTCCACTCCCTCACTCATTTTCCCTGATTTCCCTATTCCCTAAATTCACACATTCCTAAACATCATCTATTCCTACCCTAATTCCCATCTCCAAAAATCCCAAACACAAATTCCCAAACCCTATTCCTATACCAAAAACTCCTAAATCATTCCCTAATTCCATATTTCCCTAACTAAACCCTATCCCAACAGTCCCTAAAATCCTTCATTTTTCCCTCCCTCTACAGTCCCTTATATCACTCTTCCCTTGGTGGAAAAAGTCAAAACACATCATTAAGACAGTTCAATCACTAGCAGAGATGGCATCTGATCCCTCATATGATTATGAAGAGGAGACACACAGTGACTCACCTACAAAGGTACATGCACCCAGGAGGCCTCATAGAGGTGGAAAACATATTAGAGAAGAACTAACCACTCTTGCTGAATTACAGGTCTGCCCTCTTGCCATCTCTTTTTTTAACACCAGTCCTGCTATGAATTTTGTGAGAAGGTTGCTAGCATTCAGTTTCATCATGAGTTGGCTTGTTTGTTTGTGCTGCATTTACATGATGGTCAAGCCACTCTAGCTGGTGTCACTTTCACATTAACACCAGAATCTATTTCACTAGCAACTGGTATTCCTAACATTGGAGAGCAATGTTAGGAATCGGCAACATTATGAACCATACATCAAGCCCAGTTTTTTGAGATAGCTCAAGAGAGTTTTTCCTTTTCGGTACCTCAAAGATTCATATGATCCTTTAATGAAATTGATTATGAAGTATTTCAACTGTGAGGGCCGGTTCTCCCGTTTATATGCTTATCATATCCTGTTGCTGATGCATTTTACTAGGGTGAGGATGATGAACATCCCTTACTTCATGTGCCGAGATATTGAGAAGATGACCACTCTAGTGCAGCACAAGACTCCTCAGCAGCAGTTCAATAGTATTTACCATTTTGCTCTCATTAAAATTGTGGTCATCCATCAACTTGGTTTGCAGGGCATCACTTGGGAGGACTTCATTTCTCATGAGTTTTTCACAGCTCCTCAGGGACCTTCAGAGGCTTTGCATGGGACAAGTGGACCTTCTTATCAGCATGAGGGTCATGAGACACAGACCGCTAGTATGCCAGTGTTCATCACTTATCAGAAGGGCACTAGACAGTTGTTCACAGCAGCAAAGTGAGTATTATCTCCACCCAGGGTGGAAGGGGTCTCGCTTCCATCATCAGCTCCATAGGTTCAGGACAAAGGCAAGAGGCCATTACAGGATGAGGGGCCTTCAGGTGAGTGAGACTTTATTCTCATTGAGGATGATGATACAGATATAGGCCTGCAAAGCACAAATCTCAAAGAAATCATCCAAGAGCAGCAGGCAGACATCAAAGCCTTGTCCCTCAACTTGGAGAGGGAAAAGTGGATTATAAAATACCTAGAGTAGAGGAATAAACCCCTTGAAGGCCAACAAGTGATTATGGAGTTGCGAAACATTCGGGAGAATCGCCAAGCTACCCAAAGGAGAAGGGTAGAGTTCACTTCACTCGAGCAAGAGATCAATGCCGATCAGGAGTCTTGGCTCGAAAGAGTTAATATCCACTTAGAGAGATTGTTGGAGAAGGCCAACAAGGAGAAAGACTTGTTGAGACACATGGCTTTTCATTACATGGCGAGGAACAAAGTTTGCAAGGTGAGAATCAAGAGCTTAAAGGCAAAATTAGAGAAGGCATCAAAGAGGCAAAAGGAGCATGATCGCCTTTAGATATTGGCTAAGGCTTCCTTGGCCCAACAACATGCTTGATGGAGAAGACTCAACCCAAATTTCAAAAAATTTGGGGCATTTTTGAAAATTTTGAAATTTTTGGCACAAAAAACAGGATTTTCTGCCCTATGCCCCGCACCACATGGCGCTCGCTTTTTCTAGGAGCCTCCCAAGCACAAAAACTCAGCATTTTTGAATTTGGCATGGAAAAATATGCTTTTCTACCCATGGCCAAGAAATTTGGACAGGTTTTGAGCCCTTAAAAAGGTCAAAAACACTCAAAAAATGACCTTACTGCCCCTATTTTGACACACAGGAAGCAGTCTTGGGAGATTTTATTTTTGATAGGGAAAATGAAGGCCAAATTGAAAAATTCCACTTGGGTTGGAAAGTAGATAGGCAGAAGTTTCCAGAAAGAACATTTGGATCTAATTTGGACTCCGGGAAGGCCTCGAAAAGTGGGTCCAAATAGGCGCTATGCATAGAGAATCAGGCGCGGTGCATAGAGGAAATTTTGCTAGTTTGACCAAGTATTGCTCTGTTTTTCGCCCAGCGTTGGCTAGTTTGACTTTTTCACTTTCTTAATGTTAAATTTGTGATGTAATTTCATGTACATTGATGGATCATGATGTAATATGTCAAATTTTCAATTTTATAGGTAGATTCATCAGTTAAAAATTTGTTTGAAACTGAATGAATCAGTGCCTTTGTTTCTAGAGGCATGTTATTCCACTGCCTGATTTCTAGTTCTCAGTTTAGAATTAGTTGGAACAACTCCTAAATATGTGAGCTCGACCACCAGAGGCTAGGATGAGCTATGGTTTGTCTATATTATGTAATTTTTTCAGTCATTAGCATGGTTGGACGCTTGAGAAAGTAAGGAGCTTCATTGTACACTCATATCAGCATTTTGGCTAAGGAATTGAGACTAGGGTTTGCAGCACTCTTTGGGATCCTTGTGGCATTTGTTTTGGTACAGTGCTTTCTTATGTACTTGTGAATTTACTTATGTGTTATGTATGTAATTTTCTCTCTTATTTCTTCTCAGCTAAATCAAACAAGAGTGTAAGTAGAATACATTCAAATTGCAGTGCTCTACTTGAAGTTTGCTTTAGTTTCTTGATGTTTTCAACTGTTTGGAGAGGATCCATGGCTTCTCTTGCCCTCTTCAACTCCTCCTCTGTCTAATCCATCCATCTCATTTGATTTAGAGTGCCAAATACAGTTGCCTAACTTGCCCCATTGAGACCTCTGCAAGACTGAGCCTCATTCCCTGCACCCAAAATTTGCTTTGCCTTTAGAGCCAGCAAACACATCATTTTATCCAATCAAACTTTTTGCACCTATACCTAGCCTAAGATCAGTAATAAAATCAGTCATCTCAAGCCTTTAGTGATCATAATTTGCTAAGATTGACCCGGAGAGAGCCCTCTCCTAACCTGGTAGGGCTAGCTACCAGGTTGAGCGTGGTTTGATGTTGGCCCTGGATGCTACCTTTTTCAGCCTAAGGTAAATCTAGGCGCTAACAGCGGAGACGAAGGAGCAAACAAGTTAGAAGCTGAGGAAATAAAATAGCAAATTGAATCATGGAGAGAGGGGGCTACCTGCATTGAAGCCGAGGACCGAAGGATGCCATCATTTCGAGCCCTGAACATAAGCCAACCACTGAGTTGCAAACAAGACCATGACATACCAAACTACAACTCGAAACACGACGACTTGTTGAGCCAACAACAGAAAAAGTACAGAGAACCACTTACCCAGGCGATGACAGGAACATTCACAACTACCCAACGAACTAGGGCCAGAGACTACCGATGTAGGCATAAAGAAACAAGCACATAAGTTACATTGTCGGACCAGCAAGCATACTAAGAGGCGCGTCTAGAACTTGCAGCAAAGCTGCATACCCAACTCGCAGAGCCATAGCCGAACGAACCCTCGGCAAGCATAAGGAAAATGACCAAATGAGTGGCAGAGGAGGAGTTTTCGCATAGCAAGGAGCGGGAAACGCGACCCGAGGCGAGTAAACAGCCTTGATTGAGGAATTGATTGCCACCTAACACTTTTCCAGAAATATATGAGGGTTGATACTCACACATGTAACCACAACTGTAATATCTATACAATCATATAATCACTCATACAATCATTTAATCGCCTAAAGTCCGAATAGTGTTGGGCTGGTCCCATCATCTCTGTTTATTTCCAAGTGTTGCTTCATCTCATTTATGGCACTCTTCTTGAACGAGCTTACAAGCTATTTTGTTGGGGCCCAACAAGAGGGAATATGTGGGTGTGATGCTCTGATTATGATGCATGGGGATTTAAGTGTTCAATATTGGTTGAATGTTGTTAGAGGCACTAATATGAAGGCTGAAGTTATAGTGATGCGGGCACTTTTGGTTAATGATGCCTCTTTGGATCTACCCTCTCTACAAATCTTTGGGGACTCAAAAGTTGTTATTGAATTATTGAAGGGTAAGGGAAACCTTCAGGTTCTACAACTTCACCATTAGATGGCCATAACTCAAATGTCAGACTAGTTTTTCCATGAGTTGTCTTATGAGCACATCCGTAGGGAGAGGAATGTTAAGGCTAATTTACTCTCAAAGAAAGGTTTGCGGGGCATGGAGGGCTCCATCTACTTGGAGAAATTTGTGGCAAGTTCCCTATCTGGATATTACAAGATCAAACTTCCATCAGACCTCAGGCCTCTTCATATTAAGATATGAACACTTCATCATGGCAGTTTTTCTAGTTATATATCTTTGGATCTCTTTTTTGCTATTCAGAATTTGACCTTTGTCTTATCCTATAAATCATATGTCTTGTTGGTATATTTTATAGTTCTTTTTGGTATGTTTTCTCTTTGATAGCAATTATGCTTCTTGATTCTTGGGTTTCATAGGATTTTGATAAAGAATACTTATTTGTATAAATTTATCCATAATATGTTGACCATTGGATGGGTTACTATATAGTTATATGTTACTCTTTCTGTAATATGTACTCCAACATCTACTAAAAACCTTTGTCTGTCCACCTCCAATACCAACCTTTACTATAAATGGATTAAGAAAAATTTTTGGAGGCTTTACAAAAATCTATTCTAGAAGGTGTTTTTTTTATAATGTGTATTTCCAACCTCCTACTTGTCATAAGTCATTACAACATTGATTATGAAAAGGTAAACTCCCAATGAGAGATAATAGATGATACTAATACTTGATGGATTGCAACTTGTAAGAAACTTATTGAATATGTAAAGACTCAAACTAGTTCCTCACAGACACTTAAACTAACCAAAACCATTATAAACATAAAGTAATGCTAAAGAGCCAATAAATCATGGCGCGAAGCGCCTTGGTATTATATTATACATGAAAAACATAATCATTAAAAAAAATTATTTTTTCTTGAAAAATCATAAGTTTAAATTTAGAAGAGATAAAATATATACACCTTTATAAATTTTAATAGTTCACTTATTCTACAAATAAAAAAAATCATAAACCAATAAATAAAACAAGATTTCATAAACCATCTCACTTAATCATGGTATTAAAATTAAATTATTATTACACATTTGATATCATAATCTCTCTAAATTTTGTTATAAAATACTCCATTCATATCATCTCACTTAATCATGGTATTAAAATTAAATTATTATTACACATTTGATATCATAATCTCTCTAAATTTTGTTATAGAATACTCCATTCATTTTTGTATATAACGAGTGGAGATACCTCTTCATGACGTTGTTGCCTCTCAACATGATTTCGCCCATCTTGACCATTGTTATTTTATTTTTAAAATAAATATAAAATGTAATGTAATTACTAACGCAAGAAGAAATCCGTCGCTTTCGTTTGGATGAAATTAGAATTTGTATTAATTATTAAAAAAAGCAAGGAAGGCAATGCATGGACTAGGCATTTAAATGATTGCTGCTAGATTGTATTTAATAAATTTAAATATTTTTTTTTATAGATACGAGATAATTAAATTTATAATTTTACTTTATATGAAATTATTTTAATTAATTTTAAAATAAAAGTTTTAATGATATGAAGTATAATTGAGGTTAAAATTCATTTAATAATTGAGTTGAGAAGCTTATTTTACAATTCAGTATGATGTGTAAAGGTGTTCCCTCATCAAAATTGAAATTTTGTTTATGTTGATCAAAATAAATTTTTTTAAAAATTATTATACAAAACATTTAAATAATGTCAGCTCATAAAAAAAATTGCACATGAAGAAATTGGATTCCTCTCGGCTCATGTTAGATCTATATTTAAGATAGATCTATAATGGTTTTATTTACAATATAATGAGGAAACTTAAAGCATGATTCTTAACCTTTGTAGATAATGTCAATGTAATTTATTCAGAGGTTCCACACCACTTGCAAAAATAACGGTATTCGGGGTGAGGCTTCCAATTGAATAAACAATGTGTTTGTTTTCTGTTCCTTCCAACTGAAGGCGTGTGGTAGAGTTCCCTATCAGTGAGCTAATGGAAAGGTCGTGGGAAGTGAGGCATTTGTCTCCCTCGTTCGTATTTATTCAATCTTTATTTATTTAGTCGTTAATGTGGTGCTGATGTGAATTTGATTGTGGTGTTCTAGATATGATTTATTATTTAATTTAGCAAATAATTGTCACTTAATGGGAAAAACAACAGATAGACAGATGTCAAATGAACATGAAAAAGGTAGACAATGCCTAGCCTAACCAATTTAAAAAAAACACACATTCGGTATAATTATCATTTAACTAAAAAAATCCAAAAAACTATATCTACACAAACAATTTTCTACCCTATTATAAACATCTAACTTAAGTGCCACATCTAAAATAAAATATATAATTAATGAAAAAAACATAGTAAGCATATATATATAACTCAAAAATTCACAAAAAAAACAACAACTACAACTACTAATTATAAAACTGATAATTAACATAAACATATAAAAGAAGAAATATAGGAAGAAAACATAAAGAAGTGTCAATGTTTTTCATAATATCCATAACACTAATACATTTATAATACATGTGATATAATTATTTTTATTCTCAAGAATAACATTTCATCTAAAGGTAATACAAATGATATAATTATTTTTATTCTCAAAATAACATTTCATTTAAAGATAAAGTTGAAAGGGAATAAAAAACCAATACACATATATAAGACAACAATTATCAATAAAGTTAAGAAGAGAGAATAAAATTTAATAGATATGTGTAAGATAATAACTGTACATAAAGTTAGAAATGAGATTAAATAGAATATGATAGCAATATATAAGATTTGTAGTCCTTATGGCATAGAATAGATGGTGATAGAGTGTTTTGTTAAGGCACTCTGTAAAAGTTAAGAAGAGATGGAATCAAATCCAATAGACATGTATAAGATAACAACCATACATAAAGTTAAAAATGAGATCAAATAGAATCTAACAGAGAATATATGATTTGTAGTCAATAGGGCATAGAAGAGATGGTGATAGGGTGTTCTGTTAAGACACTCTGTAGTGTAAAGGTCAGTGGTTCGAAATTCCATGCGCAAAAATCTAGTCATGCTAAGGGCTAGTGTGGCCCAAGCCAAGGGCGATCCTCGAGTGATTTTGATGGCTTAGATACCCTTGAGTCGTGCTACTCAAGCCACAAGTTAGGCATGCCAGTCATCTCAAGACTCGCTTAACCTAACAAAGGAAAAAAACTTTAATACACTCGTTATTAAATCTCATCAAACACTTCTTCACATTCTAAATTTTTTAATAAAAACTAAATTAAATTTTATAAAATTTCAAATCCTTATTAACCATATAAAATATAAATATTAATAATTTTTAACCACTCAAACTAAACCCATTATATTATTATATTTACAAATCAAACGCAGATAAATAAATAAATAATGAACTTTAAAAACATATAAATATAATCTCCTTACGGTTCAAGACAATTATTGTACCAAAACAGCGTCGGAAAGTAATTTTTGGAAAAAAATATTTAAGAGTAAACATAATCATTTGAACATTTTTTCCACCTCCTAATATATATATATAAATATAAAATAATATAAATATATATATCATAGTTTACCTATATTATATTTTGGAAGATTATTCGATATATTTTCTAATTTAATTGCTCAAAATCTAATAAAAATCTTGAAATCACAAATTTGAGTTGAAAATACTCTACCAACTAAATGTCCTAAGAGTTTTTTAAAATATTGAATACATAAATATAGTCAAAAGCCAATTAAAAGAAAAAACAACCACCAAATTCCAACAAAAAAATCTAAAATATAACATGTTTAGATATTATACAAATATTTTACCAAACAAACTAAGAAAGCAATCCTCGAAAAAATTATCCCAAGAGTAAACATAATCACCCAAACATTCCTTCCACCTCCCAATTTCCTTAATTCGTAGTTAACGTCGATAATTATGAAGTTCCTTTTTCTAGTAAGGGCTATATTATTGACCCATCGAACGATTTTATTCCCCATTTTTCATGTGTGTACAAACCATGTCCCCATCGACAATGACATGTTTATCCATTTGATAAAGTGTTTATCCATTTGACTTTATCAAAAGATACAGAACAGAACCTTGCCTTTTTTTTACCTTCCTCTTACCTGGAAGTCAAGTCTTAAACTAAAGTATAGGCGGAACTTCTTACTTATCATTTCAAAGTTTCACATTGGAAATAATAATAAGTTGTTTTATCTATCATTTTATTTATATTTTTTTTAAAGCAAAGGGTGTATTTTCAAGTTGTAGAAATTTATAATGTGTATCATTAAATATAATGATAATTGGAGTTAGGTTTAAGTTTTAAAGTTAATTTTGATTTTTAAAATGTAATTTGGTGATTTTTTAAAACAAAAATGTGGACATTAGGATAGAAAGATATTAATAAAAATAAATAAAAATATTATGGTTTTAGTGGTAAGCTATTTATCTATTATTTTTATATTTTTAGATTGGAGTTATAATTTATTTTATTAATTGTTTATTTATGTTGATAGGTGTGCTTTATTTCAAAATAAAGTTTTAAAAATTTTAATTTAATTGATATAAATTTAGCTTAACTTCAGCTATACTAAACACTGAGAGGGATCAAATTTCTCAAGATGTAAACTTTTTTTAGCATAAAACTTGAGGAAATGTTTGCACCTGTAGAGATATGATTCCTCTCAACACTTGATAGATTCAATTTTTCTTTTTTTTAAGCTAAAATCTTGCATCAGTCTATCAAAAGATATACATCGTTGTCCAGTTCTTCCCCAATGGTCTACCACTAGTGAAACCAAACCAACGTCTGAGGAACAAAGATTTAGTTTAAAATATTACATACAAAGAGTGCTTGTAGTATCAATGGTTGTCCAAAAACATTACATCCTTAATACAATAAAAAGTATCTGACTTGGGCTTGACCATTAGAGAAAGCCCTATATATCTAGCAACAAACATGGGCATAATCACCAAAAAGGCAAAATCGATAAAAACAATGATCCATGAAAGGTGTTGAGGAGGATGTGGATACATCTACAGGGTTGGTAAGGGTCCCTGGATAAGCAATTCCCTTGCCCTTCTACAACAAAGTTCCAATTCTAGCCAACCGAGTGGAGACATCTTTGTGCTCAAGTCCTAAAGTTTTGTGTTCCCTCTGCAGTTCATTAATTTGCATTAGCATCTCTCTCCTTGCTTCATTACACTCCAACAGAATGTTGTTGAGGAGATATTTCATGTTCCATGCAACTCTATTGTGCACAAGTATTGATTTTAGCGCCCCTGTGTGTGACTCAACTCTAGAACCTAATCAACTATTGAAGCTAAAACCTCCTCATCAGTGTGTTCATCTTGATCTGTGTGCACTTCATCATTAGCTTGGGAAATTTCCTGTTGTATTGGAGTAGGGGTCTGATCATGAAACTGTCAAGCACCATAGTGGGCTCTCAAATGACCATGAGCACTCCATCCTACTCAAGTAGAGGAGCCTCTATGACCTCACGCATTTACGTGACTAAAAGATTCTTAACAATGTAGGAGTGCAGGGGTATGGAAAATCCTGGGACAAATCTAGAAAAGAGGGGATAGTGCCTAATCCCAAGGCATAAAAGGATGAACTGCGCAATGTATGTAAATGGAGTTGGACACAAAATAAAAAGGATGGTATAAAGGTCAAAAAACCACTAGTGTGGCACCCAAACCAGTGAGACTCTAACCATGCAAATAATAACTAGGAAGATTACACGGTTAGAATAAAAGCTAACGAGGATAGTAGAGCTTACCAAATGCTTGGACCAACCTATTACCTATTAAAATATGGGGCAGCTTCAGGAAGAATTTCCCGTGAGAAATCCATTAAACCCCCAAGGGTTAAATTCAAAATTAATAAAGTAATTATTATCATTATTTGGCACAGATTCTATTTGGAAAAATAATTATGAAGGCAAACAATTATTTAAGGTTAAATTTTAAGTTTCTTGCATAATTTTAAGGCTGGTTCCAAGTGGTTCATGTCATCTTTCTCCAAAGGTCACGACCATCCGTTAATGAAAACATCTATATATTTTTCATTGTGTTAATATCTAAAATGCAATTCGAATGGCAACTAGTACTGGGATTCTCAAATGGGTTCCACAAAATCTCTCGCACCTACAGGATTCTCACTATATTTCCACAAGACTATTACATTTGTTATTCCACTTCTCTCTGTATGACGTCGTTATAATGGTAATAAATGGTCTCTCGATAATGGCTCACATCATTAATCTGGTCTCACTACAATGGGAACATTATCGCATGATTACAAGAATCTCGCATGGTTACATGACTCCTACATGGCTACAAAACTCTTGCATATCTATGATGTATGATCTCTGCGATGTATGTTCTCTCCAATTGTATATGGTCTCGTGATCTCTGCAATGGTCTCGATATGTATGCTCACACTCTTGGAGCAACTCATATGATCTTGCTCTTAGCACATATAACAATGATGATGGTTTATTAGATATTCTTTGAGACTCACTCGTGGCACATATAATAGTAATTGTGAATCACCATAAGTACCCCCATATATATTATGGCATCACTAAATTATGCAATTTGTATATCAGTTCGATGGTCCATATCACACATTGATGATATGTTCATAATCCATGGTCTGTAGAAAAAGGTCCCTATAGCCCAAGAAGGCCCACAGCACTTGGCTTATAAGCCCTAAGATGGCCCACAACAAATGGTCCCTATGGACCAGGATGGGTCACAACACTTGGTTTATATGGCCTAGGATGGCCCAAATTAGATGGCTCCTATGGCTGAAGATAGCCCGCAACAAATGGTTCCTATGGTCCGCATTGGTTAGCATGGCCCAATGGCCTAGATGGCCTGCATTGGTTAGCATGGATTGTATTGCCAGCAGGTCGCAATGGTTAGCACTAAACTGATGACTTGGATGGCCTACACAGGATGGTTGGCACTTAATAGCCTAGTGTGTTGGAAAACATCTCATGATTTATGCACTTTGTATCTCAACAAAATAATTAATAAAAATCTAATAAAAGAAGAAGAATTAAATTCTGGGTTTTCCCCCTTGTGGGGTTTTTCCCTGGTCTCTGACCAAATCTTGTTGTCTCTATTGTGTATGCTCTTCTTCTATTGTTCATTTTTTTCCCGCTGCATTACTAACATTATTGTTCTTTCTACACAATTGCTGATGATGTTACGAGGTTGGAGGGTGAATGCACATGTAAGTGATGAAAAGTATAGAAATGTAATTATCAACAACAAAGAACAATGTAGGCCTAATAAAAGTAACAATATCTACCATACAATTGACAATGTAATTTCACCAATTGAACCAAACCCTAGCAAAATCAAATGTATTACATGTTGGACGAAATTTAAATGTACCATGGTAAGAGAAGGGACCACTTAAGGGAACGTGAAACATAGAGATCCAAAGGCATCGAGTTTGCACACCTTTGTCGACCCATCCACAACAATCCACAATTTTGTGCCTTAGAAGTAGAGAAGGTTGTCGGTAGGTGAAACAAACTAATTTGAGGGACTTGTGGAGCTCGATATTGTTAGAGATAGTTGAAGAAACTCGATGGTGGGGGCGGACAGGCTAAAATGATTGTAGCTAGCTCCTTGAACAATGGCAGAAATGACAGCTTTAGAAGGGAAAATTACTTTGCACTGGATAACAAAGATAACTAGGGAAATGTTGTCACCAATTGCCTCAACCCAGCATAGAATAAGAAATAGGCAAACCAAAATGCCTTTCATAGGAACCTCTAGAAAATTCGAATGAACTTACATTTTCCTCCACGGTGAAGTCATAATGTGTGTTCATGTGAAGTTGAATGCTTTTCATGGCAGGGAAATATAAGTAATGAAAGCACAGGAACCATGGAGTACTTCCCCACATTTTTGTGGATCGCAAACTGTAGGCCTTAGATTATGGGGCTTCGCCCCAAATGAATCGAACAAAGTTGAACCCGTGATCAATAACAATATTAAAGAACTTCACGTATGCTCTAGACCACTTGAGCTATCAATCTTTGTATATAATATAATAGAGATATACCTAAGAAAATAATATGTTGATCATCGAATTAATTATTTTGAATTAAATCATGTATATTATTAATTAAACATAAATATTAAAATTCATGAAATATATAAGATTGATAATATGAATTATTATTCAAGTTGTCTCAATGGTTAGGTGGCGGCAGTTGGAAACATTCTATGGTTGAGGAATATGAATCGATTGTGAAAAATGATGTATGGGATGTTGTACCTAGACCGAAAGGGAAGTTTGTTGTGACTTCAAAGTGGTTATTCAAGATCACACATGGAATTGATGGCAGCATTGACAAATACAAAGCAAGGTGCGTAGCTAGAGGATTCTCTCAGAAAGAGGGAGAAGATTATGATGACATATTTGCTCCTATGGCTCGATATACAACCATATGTTCTATAGTTACCCTTGTTGCGAGTCAGGGATGGACTCTTCACCATATGGATATAAAGACCGCATTCCTTCATGGCATGTTACAAGAAAAAGTATATGTTGAACAACCACAGGGATTTGAAGTGGAAGATCAAAGAACACATGTTTGCAGGTTGAAGAAGGCATTTTGTGGTTTCAAGCAAGCTCCCTGAGCTAGGTATGCATGCATTTATAGTTATTTAGTGAAGTTGGGATTCACAAGAAGAAATGTCCTTCCCAACCTCTACTTCAAGGTAGTCCAAGGTATCCAATTGATTTTGGTTTTATATGTCAACGATATATTCTTGACAGGTAGTGAGCCTCTAATGATCGAGTGTAAGATGAAGTTAGCCTCTAAATTTGAGATGAAATACCTTGGTCTCATGCACTACTTTTTAGGCCTTGAGGTATGCTAAAGTCTTGGTGATATTTTCCTTTCACAAGGCAAATACGTTGTGAACTTGCTGGAAATATTTGAAATGAATGAATGCAAATCCATGGTTACACCAATGGAAATGAACTTCAAGAAGCTATGTGGAGATGTTGTAGGACCATCCTTGGAAAATCCATCTAAGTATAAACAACTGATTGGGGATCTAGTGTTCCTTTTGAACACCCATCCAGACATATACTATGTAGTAAACACATTGAGTCAATTCATCACCGAGCCCCTCCACACACATTGGATATCTGCCAAACACATATTGAGATATTTGCATGGGTCGATCACACTTGGCCTCAGATATTTTGTCGAAAGTGTTCAACTTCATGGATATACAAATGTTGACTGGGCTACAAATTTTATTGACAAAAAGAGTACATTTGGAAGTTGTTTTAGCCTTGGATCTCCCATAATATTCTGGATGAGTAGGAAACAAAAGTTTGTAGCATTGAGCACCTCCAAAGAAGAATACATTTCCGCTAGCAAGGCTAGTTGTGAAGCAGTCTGGTTGAGAAAGCTCTTTGGAGAGCTATTTGAGTAGGTCCTAGATACTACAGTGATATAATACGACAACAAGAGTGGAATCCATTTGGCATAAAATCCCATGTTTCATTACAGGTCTAAGCATATTTAGATTCGATGTCACTTTATCGAGACATGGTGTAGAGAAGAGTTGTCAGGCTCCTTCACATATCGATAGATGAACAGATTGCTGAGATTCTCACCAAGGCATTACCAAAAAGAGAGTTCTTGGTATTCATAAAGCAGCTTGGACTGATGGATGTGGCCCCTCTTGATAAGGGGCAACATTGATCGAGGAAACTAAGCCAACTCTTCATACCCTATTTGAGCTCCCAGGTTGAGGAATCGAGATAGAGGGCTCCTGGGGTTGAGGGATCTCTAGATAATAGGGTACTCCCCTATCTGTTACACATAGAGTTGAGGACGCTACTCCCCTTTTTGGTCTTTGCAAAGTATACCCCAATTGGCATCATACCTACAAGCAGGGCTTGTTGGGAATACCACTTGTAGGTATGATGGCATCATACCTACAATGCAAGGCGATTATAATGAGAGTGTTCTACCACATTACTAGTAAGAGTAATTGTTTGGAATATCAGTAGGCAATAGGATTTCGGGTTGAGGGTAAGCTTCCCGATGAAATTTATGGTTGAGGGTAAGCTCCCCGATGAGATTCCAGGGTTGAGGGTGTACTCCCCTATATGATGAGTTATATTATTTTTCAGTATGGGTGGAATATATTTCTCCCCAATTCTCCTTCTTTTAGATTCGAGAAATTTTAGAAGATAGAGTTGAGCAGAGACAGTCAAAGTATAACAACAACATGACAGGATATTGGCAGGTAGAATTCTTCCCATTTGAGAGGGAGTGTTAATTTTTTAAACTAGGGTAAAATTCCACATTGGATAGCTAATATGACAAATATTATGATTTCATTAAATTCCTCTTTTTGAGAGGACCAAAATCAACCTAAATATCACCCAATTTGGTGAAGCAGAAACTAAGTTTTGAATTATTTTATTCATACATACATTATGGAATGGGTCAGCCCTAACCACATGTGTAACTGCTTGGGTCAACCATAACCAAAAGTGAACCCTCAGGAAATCATATAAATAGAAGAGACCTCAATTTCATCTCATAAAATTGATCAAGCCATTTTCTATTCTTCTCTTTTGTCTTGGTTCCCACAGGTTCAACAAAAGGAGTTCACACAAGGGTCCAAAATCATAGGCATGAGGTTCGCTCTAAGTTAGGGTTGTATGGGTTTAGGACATTGGCACAGAATAAGGAATTTTATTCCCTGGATGCTAGCACAAAGTGGACAAGACAATCTCCAGAGAGCCCTAGACACTAGCAGACAGGCTTATGAGAGCGTCTAGGGGTTCGAATTTAGATCGAGCTACATTAGTTCCCGAATGCTCGCACAGAGTGGTCCTAAGAGCGTCCAGGTCATTGCGAGCACACGCACAGCGACTGTAAGGGAGTGTACAAGGGTTTTTGGTGTGTTTTACCCAAGACACAAGCACAAAGTCTTCTTAAGAGTGTCTGCACAGTCGCAGACGCCCTCACACAGTGTCCAAGAGAGCGTCTAAGGAATTTCGGACACATAGAGACATTTTTTATGAGAGTGTCCAGGGTTCAGATCTAGAGTTTTATTGATCTAAATTAGATCCTTAAACTCTCTTAAATCTACCCGAACTCTGTAAAAACTCATACCAAAGTTTAAAGTCTTGTGGATGTTGAAGCCCTATCAGAAATAACCTCTGAACAACGACAATTTGTGGCCAGCATGGAGCAACGAGGACCTTTGGTCAAAGCGCGTTGATTGTTGGCCCATGGGGAGTGTGCATGGTACAAAAATGGTATTTGGGAGGCTCAAATCCAGAAACGGAGGTTGTTTCTGATGCGCGATTAACACAGGACAAAATCCCTCGAAAAGGAAAGTGTAGAAATTTCACTTGTAGAACAAACTGATATATGCAATGTCCTAAAGCATAATACTTGTTCTACTTCTACAAAACATTAAGCAAAAGCATAATCGAATTCATGAGCAACATCAAGTAGAAACATGCATAATTGATCAAGAGAAATAATCACACATAACACAAGTTATATCCAGGGGAAAGCACCAGCATAAAACCCCAACCATGTATTATCAATCAAGTGGAAATCCTCTTCACAATACAAAAAGAACTAGCTCTCAAGCTATCTAGTTCTCAATGAACTATGAAGATATGAAGATATCTCTCATGAACCAACCAAGCCCTATATATGAAGGCTTTACCTATGGTCCAATCCCTATTTCCTTGCGTAGTTTGCTTAGGAAATAATAACAAAAGCATATGCAATTAATTCCAAACATACCAAGTTAACCAATGGTCCAACTACGAATCCTTGAGGACACTAGTTCCTCAATCATGCAAAAACTACTTACTAGAAATAGTCAAGCATCTCAACTAGGTCTCTGACAAAACTGACATGCAACAGTTATCCATGAGTGAATCCTTAGTTATCTAAAATAATAGTTGTAACATGCATGCAAGCATTAACAAACTATATTTTATTATTTTAACAACTTGTTAAAATAATCTAACTGGACTTGACTAGTTATAACTAAGTCAATTGATTCTCTCATTATAGAACTCATACTTATTCCCTCAATTAGTGGAGGAAATTAAGGATAAATTCCTCAATCAGTGGGACAACTCATGTGCATGCTCACAAAGACCTCAAATTCGAATTTCCTTAACTAATTAACTCAACTGAATTAATTAATTAATATTTCCAACTGTTGTTAAGACCAAGATTAATTTTACTTCCTATAGATAGACTAGGGACTGCTATAAATAGTAAGGGACCCAAAAATGCTATTTTTAGAACTTTCTATTTTTAGCAGTTTCACCTCTCACCCAAGGTGGCCAATGACCTCACTGGCCAAACTGCTATTTTTAGACATTTCTTGTTGCACATTTTTCAACACTCCCTCTCAACAA